>PVJN01013081.1:10788-49757 GCA_004026805.1 Lasiurus borealis | reverse complement strand
TAGAGCATCGGCTTGCAGACTGAAAGGTCCCAGGTTCGATTCCAGTTGGGGGCATGTACCTTGCTTGCGGGTACATCTCCACTGTGGGGTGTGCAGGAGGTGGCTGATCGATGTCTCTCTCTCATCAATGTTTCTGACTTTCTATCTCTCTCCCTTCCTCTCTGTAAAAAATCAATAAAAATATATTTACAAAAAAAAAAGCAACTTTACTGGAGTATAAGTTACGTACCATGAAGTTCACAAAGTGAATTGAAAGATTTTTAGTAACTTGACTGAGTTCACTGTACAACCATCGCCACAATCCAGTCTTAGAATCGTCCCGTCACCTAAGAGAGATCCTCATGTCCATCTGTAGACAATCTCTGTTCCCCTTGCAACTCCAGGCAACCATTGATCTGCATCTGTATCCACAGATGTGCTTCTTCTAGAACATTTGATATGTGTGTTTTCCTTACAGCTATCTTTTAAAAACAGTATACTGTTTTTGAAGTTCAAACATGTGGCATGTATGATAAACCTGGCATGGCATTGACATGTGCTTTTCCTTTCTCTCTCTAGTTGTCTGGAAGTTTTGCCTCTTTTCCTATCCTTCTATACTTATTTAAAAAACACAGATTTTTAAGGCTTAGAGATAATGTTACAGTTTTTTACAGGACTCTCACCAACTATGATAAAGCCTTTAGATTTATTTTATTTCACGTTTCCCTACTTTATTCACCCCACCTGATCTTATTCTTAAATGTAAGGTTTTGTTCAGATCATTTGGAAGTTTAGTGCTAACCCGATGGCTTCTATTATATTCTGATGGTTGAATCTCTGCTTTTCTTGAGATTTGTTGTTGTTGGTCTGGTTTATTTTTATTTTGGTGGGAGGTCTTCCCTGAGTATTTTTTCCACAGGAAATTAATTCTAGATCACATTGCCTTTGAGTATTTTATTCTTACATATACATCCTTATCCTCTTGCATGGGAATCAGCAAGTCTAAAGTCCCCAGGTGGAAACTTGCTGGCCTGGAGGATGGAGAAATGGCGCAGGACTGGTGTGTGGTGAGGGGAGTCCAGGAGAGGCAGCTGTGAACAGTGGTGTCCTTGCAACTGAGTTTGTGTTCTCTGTGCTGCTCAGGAGCCATTTATAGCAGACTCAGCAGTGCTCTCTCCTCTCCCCGTTCCCTTAATATTTTGTGCTTTTTCAATTCCAGGAGTTAGCACCCTTGTCTGCACTCGAGGGTTGTCTCTGATAGAAGTGCTTGTTCTTAGAGCAGGAAGGGCCTGGAACTCTTGGTCTCCCTGGAAACAACTCTTAACCAATGACTGACAGGTACAGGAGTGAAAAGACTTCACTTCCGGTCCCAATGGGCCAGACTCTGAGCAGCCACAGTCTCCAGCTTCCCTGAGGAGCTGAGAGAAAGTTACCATTTGTGAAAGTTGATATTGTGCCTTTTTTTTGGCTTTCTCACCCCCCACAGCTACCTCCCCAGTGCCACTGTCTCACTCTCTGCATGTTTCCTGGGAATACTTTCAAATGAATCTATTTCACATTTTCATCTTACAGTCTCAGGAAGCCAATCTGAAATCCATTGAAGGACTTAAGCAGAGGACTGGCATGTCTGTTGGTGTTTGCTGAACTGAGCCTCACTGATTTTTTTCTCTTTGTGTGTGTGTGTGTTTCAAAATGCTTCCAATGGGATTTCACTGCTTCGATTATGATTTTATTTTTAATGGACTGCTAGAGGCCCGATGCATGAAGATTCGTGCAAGAATAGGCTTTCCTTCCCCTGGCTGCTGGCACCACCTTTGCTCTGGCCCTCAGCTGCCTTTCTGTCTTCTCGCTGGCCAGAGCTGCCTTCAGCCTCTCACCTTGTAGTGTCAATTTGCATATTCCCTCCTTATTGGCTATGAGCGCCATCATCTTTGTCACAGAGTTATGGTCAATTTGCATATTTTGTCTTTATTAGATAAGATATTTTTTAGAGAAGTTTTAGGTTCACAGCAAATTGAGCATGAGCACAGAGATTTCTCATATACCCCCTGACCTCAACATGCACAGCCTTCCCTGTCATCATTTGGTACATTTGTTACAACTGACGAACCTCCATTGACATCATTGTCACACAATGCATAGTTAACAGTAGATTTCACTCCTGGTGCTGTACATCCTGGGGCTTTAGACAAGTGTATATATGACATATGTCAGCCATTATGGTATCGTGTGTTTGTTGCCCTACACAGTGTTTGTCAGATCATAAATGGTAGTTCTGTGCTCCACTTATTTATCCTTTCCTCCCCCAGGTCCCTTGCAAGCACATCTTTTTAGTGTTGGCATAACTTGGCCTTTTATAGAATGTCATATGATCGGAATCACACTCTGTATCCTTTTTAGTGACTTATTTTACTTAAGAGTATGTGCTTCAGTTTCCTCCATACCTTTTCATGGCTTTCTATCTATTTTGAAAAATGTTAAGGGACATTTCCAAGCCCAGAAAACCAAAGTAATAGAAAATTTGACCTTAGATCTCAGTGGCCTGATGTCCTAGGTTAAAGCCCTCACACGTAATCATACATTCACAGCAGAACACATGAAATCTGTTTCTAATACTAGAAGCATTAGATTTAAAGAGCCAGTTGTGATAACAAAAACATGGCCACAATGGGCACTGCTATCTTTACATACATTTTGGTCCCTAAAGCACTGGTGGCCTTTATAATTTTCTTTCAGATGGCAGATACTACAAACTTAGAAGGTGTGGTGGAAACTGCTAAGGATCCTCTAATGTTAAGACGAACATATGTCCTGGTTTTCCTGAAAGTGTCCTGCCTCATACTTGTTGTCCTAGCATAATTAGTAATAGCATCCAGTGTTTTAATAGTGTCCCTCATTGGGAGAGAATTCTCCATGGGTTTCTTACATTTCTGTGCCTCCTATGAGTGAGGCAATAACTCCTTTGTCCTGGACTGTGTTTTTCAGGATGTTTATATAGTGAATAGCTTCAGAAAACAGAGAAGGTGGCTCTCTCCAGAGAAAAAGGCAGGCATATTACTGCCATTATAAAAGATTTGGGTTTCCCAAATTCAAAATTCGTCTCCTGTAGTACAACCAACTATGTGTACAGGCACCCATCTGGACTGATAGGATTGCCGCTATGGGACTTGGGAGGACGAGTTAAACTAATGCCAATATGATGATGCCCATGCTCCTTGTAATGCCATGAGTAATAAACCTTTGTCCTGACCCGGCATTCTCGTGCCTTTGCCAATATCCATGGAACTGTTCCAGGTAAACCTATCTTTCAAGTGGTATAAAATCTCAGACCCTTCAGAATTCTTACCACTCCGATTAGTACAATAAATTAGATGGTCTACTGAATTAAGCCTTCTCTTTTCTTTCTTTAATGAAAGTACATGAGGTTTGGCTGGGCATCCTGGTAGAGACTACATTTGCCTTGTTCTTTTTCATGGACATGTGATCAAGTTCTGGCCAATGGGTGGTGAACCAATGAGCCACTTCCCTATCATGGTTATGAAGGGGTTTGTATTGCCCTTGACCTTTCCTCCTTGCATCTGGCTGGGATGCAGACTTCTTGGGGAAGGTAAGAAGATATATCAGACACAGGGCAGAAGCCATATTTTGAGGATGGATGGATGATGCCATTAGCCTTGGACTGGCCATCTCTGTAAGGGAGATATAAACTTTTGTTATACTTAAATCAATATATTTTTGGCTCTCTTAAAAGTGAACTTAGGGATCCCTTTGTTATTATTAACAAATGAAGACACTGAAATCTCAAATTAATAAATGACTTGCTCACAGTTAGAGTAAATAACACCGAAGCTAACGCTCCGTTAATTCCCTCGTCTCCCATTCTGCACGTCGCACCAGACCCGTATTACCTGATATTATTGGATGTGCATGCACGCACACACATGCAGCTAAGGGAGGTCAGAATATGATGATAAGTACATGAACAAAATGCTCTTCAGTCAAGAGCATTTGAAAGGAAAATATGCCATTCTCATGCCAGAGGCCGCCTTTGATAAAGACACAAATAACAACGATAATAAACAGCATTTTTTTTAGCACCCATTGCTTAGAAAGCACCCGGAGTTTCTGCCCCAGGCTGATTTGTATAAAGAAGAGTTGTTCTTCTCCATATGAATTTATGGAAATGTCAGAAGTACATCCTAAACAGCTGCACCTAACAACTGGGATCTGGGCTACTCTCTGAGAATTCTCTTCTGCATGAGGAGGGGAAAATGGTGGTGGGGGAGATGTATTTATCTTTACAATATTTCCAATTTATTGTGAGCGAGGACCAGATAACAGGGCGTTTCCTCATGTTCCTTATTGGAGGCACGAAGCTGGAAGATGGAGATTTATCAGCTAACAGTCATATTGTGAAGGGCTAGGAGAGTTTCGGATTTCTAAGAGACCCGAATTTCTTTGCAGCAAACATGCCCTCTGGGCTGTGTATTTGGTGGTGAAATATGGGCGCGGTGTGCTGTGGAAGACGCAATTTCGCGTCCATCTGTGCTGTGCTAGCAATCATCGCCCCCAGCTCAGAGTGTGTCACCCTCAAAGAATAATGTTGCTTCATCAGAGAAAGGCTGTACCTCGCTGTAGCGTGTGGCTATTTGAATAAGAACAGAGTGATAAAACTGTAACTGGGAGAAGGAGGTGGGGAGTCAGTTTTATAGGCTCCAGAGGCAGAAAACAGAAGGGAAGTCTGGGATTCCTAAATCATTTTAACCAGCAGCCCAGTTGGATGTATTGAGTCTGCAGAGTTCCTTATGATCACTCAGCCTTCTTTAATTTTCAGACAGTTCTTTCTGCCATTGGTTGAGACTATGTATATTCTGACACTCTGTGGGCTAAGTTTCTGCAGTATCCAAGAAAGAACTCTCTTCCAACATATTGAAGAGTGATGGCCCATGGGAGCTATAAGTGCATAATATAATTGAGGAATATTAATTTATGGCAAAATCAAGGATCAATGGAAATGGCATATTGGGGTTATAAGGGCATGGATTTGAATAAAGGCAATTTAAGTTTCTTGGGCTATAAAAATTGCCTTGGCTAATCTTCAGAGTAATCATATTCGCTCTTGTTTTTCTCACACTCATTCCTTGCCTTTCACCCGACCCCAACCCCAAGGCCATGGGTCTCAGTCAGGAGCCACCAGGAAAGGTGCATCTAGTTTACCATAGATGACCACATCCTTTCTCCATAGGATTCAGAAGACGGATTGCAAGGACACTCCTTTTTTCCTATGCAGTCAGCCTCTTGAACCAGCTCCCTGGATGGGAACTGAAGAGTTAGGACACTCTCAGAAGGAATTTACAAAAACATTCTAATTTGCAACTTGTTACAATGCAAAAATTTATAACTTAACACATTTGATGGTTGAAATTTCAGTTAATCTGAGCTTTTAGTCATTTGATAAAAGTGAAGCTTCTTTAAGATTTGGTCTTTCCTAAGGGGAGAGGGGTGTCTTTGTAGATGCATCCTCCCCAGTGAGTTAACTCCGCAAATCATGTTTTCAACCTGCACTCTCTTCAAGTCACTCAAATGCCACTTCTGTCTCTATGGAAAAGTCCATCTGGGCATCGATGGAGTTTGTAGACTCCTCTATGAATTTTCATGTCAAGTGTATCCCTGGACTGTCATCAGATAAACCCTCAAGTCTCCTTGAAATATTGTCAAAGGCTTGATCTCGATAGAGAATAGAATACAGTCCAGGAATGAAGGTGCTTTTGGGTCCTCAAATTATTTTCACATTTTTCTACCAGTTGTTGGGTTTAGACTGCTGTTTATTTTTCTAGGATAGCTGGCATGGAATCATGTCATTGGAAATATTAATTTTTCTCAAAAGCTAAACAGCATGATCCCATCTTATTGAAAGAACACTTCGAGGGGAAACTACACCAAAACTACAACCAAAAGACAAAACATCTATAACCCAGAACCACGTGAAAGCTGGATGAGTAGAAGTTCTACAACTAGAAGGAAAGAGAAAAGAGCATTGAGACATGCACAAGCGTAGAAAAGCTGAGGTATGAAGGTGTGCAAATTGGGCTGGTGACTGGTGACTGGATGTGTTGTTTTTTTCAATCTGAAGGGAGACAGAGTTCCCGATTACTCTGAACTCCAGTTTCTGGTGAGATTCTGGGGACTCAGACTCCTAAGGGGAGAAACTAGACTGTCTACCATCACGTCAGAAAGTGAGGGTGGCTTTCTTGCAGAGGTGCGCAGGACGTGGAAACTCGGAGATGCAGAGATGGCTGACTGGCAGCCATTGCTGTTTGCCTCTTCCTAGCCTAGTGATTTCCTGAGATGCCTCCCCACCCAATTTACAAGCCCACTCAAGTTCTATCCAGTGGCTTTTGCATATAAATAACCTGCCTTATTGCAGCTTAACCTAACAAACTGCAGGTCTGGTCAAACAGTTCCCAAACCTCCAAACCCCAAGCAAAGAAGAGAAATCTGCAGATATCGCAGTAGCTCCTGCTGGGTGGCCTCAGACAATAGCTGACCTGCACCCCATTGGAGATCCAGAAGCCATTGTACCTAGAGGTCAGTGTGAGATGACACCAGATTTCAACTCCTCACATCCATAAGTGACACATTCAAGAGGCAGACTCAGTGGGCATCAAAGCCCCACTGAAACAAGTCCTGCCCCATAAAGGAGTCTCCAGCACACCAGTTCTTCCATTATAGACACAGCAGGTCCTCACAGCCAATTGGCCTGGAGGTCAATTCCTCCCAGTGTACCAATAGCAATCAGGGCTCAATTACAATAAGACTTTGCACTCAGCCCACAAATGGGTGCACCAAGAATGTCCATCTCAGGTGATAGGGTAGGCTGACCCGCTGGGCCCTATAGGTCACCTACCTCAGAAAACCACCCCATTAACACAGGGAAGCAGCCAAAATGCAGAGACAAAGAAATGTCATGAATGAAAGAAATAGAGGAAAGCAAACTACTGGACATAGAGTTCAAAACCATATTAATAAGGTTACTCAAGAATTTTCTAAAAACCTTTGAGGAACTTAGTGAGACCTTTAAGGATTTTAATGAGGATGCCAAAAAAATAAAAAAATAAAAAATAAATGAAAAAAGACCAGTCAGAAATTAAGCATACACTGTCTGAAATAAAGAATATACAGAAATTCAACAGTAGACCAAGAATCAAACAAAAGGTGTGAAATATGAGAAAACAAAAAACACCCAACCAGAAAAACTAAAAGAAAAAAGAACCCAAAAATACGAAGATAGTGTAAGGAGCCTCTGGGACAACTTTAAGCGTACCAACATCAGAATTATTGGGGTGCCAGAAGAAGAGAGAGAGCAAGATACTGAAAACCTATTTGAAGAAATAATGACTGAAACTCCCCCCACCTGGTAAAAGAAATAGACTTACAAGTCCAGGAAGCACAGAGAACCCCAAACAAAAGGAATCCAAAGAGGACCACACCAAGACACATCATAATTAAAATGCCAAGGGCAAAAGAGAATCTTGAAAGCAGCAAGAGAAAAACAGTTAGTTACTTACAAGGGACTGTCAACTGATTTCTTAACAGAAACTATGCAGGCCAGAAGGGAGTGGCAAGAAATATTCAAAGTGATGAATAGCAAGAACCTACAACCAAGATTACACTACCCGGCAAAGCTATAATTTAGAACTGAAGGTCAGATAAAGAGCTTCACAGACAAGAAAAAGCTAAAGGAGTACATCACCACCAAATGAGGATTATGTGAAATGCTGAAGGCTATTCTTTAAGAAGAGGAAGATGAAGAAAAAGGTAAAGATAAACATTATGGACAACAAATACATATCTATCAACAAGTGAATCTAAAAATCAAGTGAATAAAAAATCTGATGAACAGAATAAACTGATAAGTATAAGAGAATTAGGGGCATAGAAAGGGAGTGGACTGAAAATTCTTGGGGGAAAAGAGGTGTGAGGGGCAGGAAGAGCTTAGACAAAAATCTTACACCTATGCATGAGGACAGTGAAGGGGGGTAAAAGGGTGGGGTGGGGAGTCAGGGGGAGGGGAGCTATGTGGGGAAAAAGAAAGAGGAACATCTGTAATAATTAGAACAATAAAGATTTATTTATTTATTTAAAAAGGAACATTTCTCCTCCTATCAGGCTGTGGCACTATCTTATTGGACAATGCATTTTCATGGGTGCAGTCAGGTCAGCTGGTTTGTTTCTGCTCCAGCTGAGGTCTGATGGCACCGGGAAAAAAAAATCCTCGTGTCCTTTTCTTTCTGGTTCTCAAGGCATGATACCAAATCCCATCAGCTCGCTTGGATTCAGTCTCCCTCTAGAGAGGGTTTCAGTCAGCAACAATTCCAGAGTTTTCTCTTAACAACCAACTGTCTGCCAAGTACTCATTTGTGTTATTTCTGTTGGAGGCAACTGGATCTTTGAAAGATTTAATGTTTTTCTAAAGTTTTAGAAAAACTCTGGAGCAATGATCTTGTCTGGTCAGTTGCAGGGGATTCAAGCCTTCTTCACTCTAAGTGGAGAACCTTGAGGAAATCCTTAGGTGGCTGCTCCTCAAATTGGGTTGAGAACCTGCCTGTCACAGTGGCAACTGTGACAGAGCGGTGTTCTCACTGCTTATGCTGCTGTGGTTTAACTATAAGTTTATAACTTTTCCGCTAGTGGTCACGCTATGCTCTGTGTGAGGAGAGACCCATTCCTCCAAGCAGCCTGGCCTTGGAATGGGGTCAGCTCTCTCTGACCTTCACCTTCTCTGCTCACCTGAGCCCCATCACGGACGGCATCAAGGAGTCAGTTGGGAGCCTCAAGCACACCTACCAATTTCCAGCAACCTTATACCTCCCTCTAGTATTAGGTGGGACGTGGATGTGGGAACATTTCCTCTTAGTTTTGGCTGAGTTTCAGGACTGAATGCTCTGTCTGTTCCAAGATGAGATGCTAAAGAACCCTTGTGTGGGACTTGACCGTGTTCCCTCGTTCACCGATGACTGGGAATTACCATTGTGGAGGCAGAGAGTAGCTGATTATTGGAGAATTTTAGTCCTGTTGTAGGAAGCAACGTGAAGGGCCACATTGAATTTTCAAAATGCACGCGTGGAAGTGGTGGAACCTTCCAGGTTTTCATGGTGGGGTAGGGGGAGAAGAAGCCCAATGGACTGTGTTTGAAAGGATCACAAGGGCCAAAGCCAGTCTGGCTCAGTGGATAGAGCGTCAGCCTGGGGACTGAAAGATCCCAGGTTCGATTCTGGTCAAGGGCATGTGTATCTTGGTTGCGGGCACAGGAGGCAGCTGATCGATGTCTCTCTCTCATTGATGTTTCTAACTTTCTATCCCTCTCTCTTCCTCTCTGTAAAAAAAATAAAATATATTTAAAAAAGAGAAAGGATCACAAGGGAAAAGAACAAAGCAGTTCCTGCCATATTGTGAGTGTAACTGGCGCAGTGTAGTAATTACATAAGGATATGATGGGACTAAAACCGTTAGCTTGCTATGCAGGTGTAGTTCCTGGACCCCCTCACTGTCCCCCATCAGATGCCGTCTTAGTGAACTCTCCACCTACATGTGAAGAACAGACTTGTATGAATTCAGTCCGACGTTGTGTACCATCTTCCTTTCTCCATGACAATACACTTTGAAATGGGCCCCAACGCTGATCCTGCAGCTGAAAGTGAGTTTTAACTGTTGAATAGGTTTCATTTGCTGATGGTAAAACAGCTCTTCCTTTTTAAACGGCTGGCAAGGTCCCAACAGTTTGCTACTACTTTGCATATATTACCTTTTGGATATCTCCCAAGACGGTTTTATCTGCTTTTTTTTTTTTTAACAGCTTAGGTAGCTGTGAATCCTCAGCAGGCTGATTCCAAACCCTCAGCCTGGTCCCCATGCTATCACACCGATTTCTTGGGAGTTGTGTTGTACTAGAACCTTCTTCCAATAAAAAGGGAGCTGGTTTTGTGTGAAGCAGTGACTGATGTCTCTCAGAACATTTGGTTGCCATGACTTTGGGGAGCGAGCTCCTGGCATCTAGTGTTTAGAGGCCAGTGGTGCTGTGAGCTGTCTGCAATGCCCAGGACAGCCCCCCAAACAGACTTCTCCAGCCCAGTGACCCCAATAACAGCAGCGCCCAGTTGGAGAAACTCTGATTTAAAGCAATCTTTAAAAACGAATTCATTCTCACCTGAGGACATGCTTTTTGATTTTAGTTAGAGAAAGGGAGAGAGATAGAGGTGAGTAGGAGAGAGAGAGAGAGAGACAGAGAGAGAGAGAGAGAGAGAGAGAGAGAGAGAGAGAGAGAGAAGGAGACAAGAGAGAAACATCAGTCAGTTGCCTCCCATATGCATCCCAACCAGGATTGAACCCACAACCCAGGTATGTGCCCTGACTGGGAATTGAACTCACATCTTTTTGTTGATGGGTTGACGCTCCAACCAGCGGAGCCACATTGGCCAGGGCTGGTTTCAAACAGTTTTCAAAAGCAGTTTATATGACAACAGAACAGATGTGGAGTTTTAGCTAAATACAATGCTACATCCATGTGTGACTGTGATAGGCTTTTATAAAGAGAAAATACCATCGAATTAACCTTATTTTGTGACACTCCCGAGTCCCCTGCTGTGTCGCCCATTTAGAAATGTTGCTAAGTAAGGGAGCCTGACCGGGACAGGCCCTCCAGGAGCCCTCCAGTCCGGAAAGGGTGTAGGGAGAATGGTCATGTCCAGTGGGCTCTGGTTCATTCCGGCCCATGCAGACTGGGGCGAGTTCAAGAACCTGCTATGAGAAGCCGACCAGATTGCAAAGCAGAGAAACCAGACCCGTGGCTGGCTGAGAAGTCATCAGGGGCTCCTGCATTATTTCCCAGAATTCCGCCCTCCTTTATGTCTTTACAAATCCTCAGCCAAATTCCGACTAGAGTTCCGAAAAGCCAGGTGAGCATCTTCTTTCATTTACTGTCCTAACAGCGAAGTCCTGCACGTGTGCTCCCTGCAAATCACTCACTTATGGGATCTGGAAAGTACACGATTACCTACAAACTCTTCTCTACTGTTCCTCACGGCAGGGGAAAGACCGTCCTAGAAAAACGTAATGGCATCCAAAATATTGTAGTATTGATTCCAGTGACCAGGCAGCAGGATAAAAACCCCCAAACCACCAGCAGGCCCCGAACAGCAGTGATGTTCTGTTCCTGGAGCGGAATACAAACTACGAAACAGCAGAGAAAGCTCAGGGCAGAATGCAAACGCCAACACAGTCACCAATCAGGGGGAGAGCTTGGAAGGGGCGAGGTAGTCACCTCCTGGCCGACTGCATTCTTGACTTCTGAAACGAGCCGGAAGTGGGAAGAAACAAATTTCCTTTAACATAACCAAGTGACTCTGAGTGTCATTCTTTTTTTTAAAAAAATATATTTTATTGATTTTTTACAAAGAGGAAGGGAGAGGGACAGAGAGTTAGAAACATCGATGAGAGAGAGACATCAATCAGCTGCTTCCTGCACGCCCCCTACTGGGGATGCACCCGCAACCAACATACATGCCCTTGCCCGGAATCGAACCTGGGACCCTTCAGTCCGCAGGCCGACGCTCTATCCACGGAGCCACACTGGTTTTGGCCCGAGTGTCCTTCTTAACGATGCCACCCAAGCTGCGTTTATATTGCTGCTGTTGCCAGGAGCAGAGCAAAGGAGTGCAAACATCTGTGCACAGCGAGCGCGTGCTGTGAAGATCCCCATAAAACCAAGCGGGCTGCACACCACGTGGCCTGCTCTTCCAGTGCTGCCAGGGTCTAAAGACGGGGAGAGGGTTATTATGGCCTCGTAAATCCCGGCCAATTAGGCAGACAGACATTCTGAGCCCGGTGCCTCCTGCTCCTGCTTTCCATCACCTCCTGTAGGGGCTCTGCCCACGGGAGAGGAAACCTCAGAGATTTACAGATACAGTGGTACCTCGAGATACGAGTGCCCTAACATACTAGATTTTTGAGATACGAGCTATTTTTTGCTTTGAAATACGAGCAACATTTGAGATAGGAGTCATCGAGCGGATCGGCCGGCTGCACACGACCCACCAGTTTACAACGACTCCAGCATCTCATTGTTTCCCACGCCTCAAGGTTACGGAACGAATTAAACCCATATCTCGAGGTACCACTGTAATTCGTTTTCCTGACTACGAGGTAGCATGCCTTTGGCTGGCAAAAATCCACTTTTTCTAACGGGCTGGTGCCCATTGGAACCTAGATTAGCCCTGGTTCGGAGGCTGGAAGGTCATCAGAGCTTGAGGAACAGTGTAGGGATGCCATTACATTTTTCTAGAACAGTCTTTCCTCTGCCGTGAGGAACAGTGGAGAAGAGTTTGTAGGTAATCGTGTACTTTCCTGATCCCGTGAGTGAGTGATTTGCAGGGAGCACACGTGCAGGACTTCGCTGTTAGGACAGTAAATGAAAGAAGATGCTCACCTGGCTTTTCGGAACTCTAATCGGAGGTTGGCTGAGGATTTGTAAAGACATGAAGGAGGGCATAGCACTGCATTAAATGAGGAGCAGTTGGTGAGGGACACGTGATTCCAGTGTAGAAAATGACACATGGGAAGAGGGAATGAATGTGAAGATACAGTGGTACCTCGAGATACGAGTGCCCTAACATATGAGATTTTTGAGATATGAGCCATCGAGCGAGCGATTTTTGCTTTGAAAGACGAGCAACATTTGAGATACAAGTAATTGCGAGGATTGGCCGGCTGCACACGACCCACCAGTTTACCGCGACTCGAGCATCTCATAGTTTCCCACGCCTCAAGGTTACGGATCGAATTAAACTCGTATCTTGAGGTACCACTGTACCACTATTCTAGAGTTTTAAGCTCTGTCCTTGAAGCTTTACAACGTTTATTTTAGGAAGTGTCCATTTCCAAGGAAGGTAGTAAGTATGAGTTCCTCACTAATTAAGAGCAGAACTCAGTTTATTGAGCACCTATTATGTGCCAAGTATTAGGCAAGGTGCTCAAGACATAAACTTAAGAAGACACAGTCCTTGATATGATGGGATCTTAGTGCAACAAGAGTAAAACACACACACTTCCAAACAAATATCTCGATGTGAGAGGATACGTGCAAGTCTCGGAAGGCCATGGCGATCAGAGAAGTATTCAGGCAGCGGTGGAATCAGTAACTGGCTGATTCAGGGTGGGTTTGAAGGAGAGGTGTCTCTCAGGGGTGCCTAGTCCTTCATGGCAGGGCGAGATGGATCGAAGTCCCAGGAACCAAGATGATGTTGGTGCAGAAAATGAAACCAGTTTTAAGGGAAGTGTGGAGTTCAGTGTTTAAGAGATTGAATTCAAGGTTTCTGAACAGTCAGGTAGCAATTTCCAGGAGTTAGGCAGAAATATGAGCAGGGCTATGTGGAGAGAGTTCTGAGTTGGAAAAATAGATTCAGGATACTTTTAGGTTCAGTAAAGCCACGACATTTTGCTGCTTGTCCCCCTTCCCCCCCAATGGGTACAGAGATGGCTTCTCATTTTGTGTCATTTTTGTCATTTTGCCTATGAGATTCTTGGAAAGCACGATTTCAAGTGCCTGGAATTTTTTTTTTTTCATTGTTAACCTAAAAAATATACCTGTGGCTAAAAAGTCAGTTGATGGACCTAGCTGGTTTGGCTCAGTGGATTGAGTGTCAGCCTGTGGACTGAAGGGTCCTGAGTTCGATTCCTATCAGGGCACATGCCTAGGTTGTGGGCTTGATCCCCAGAAGGGGGTATGCAGGAGGCAGCAGATCAATGATTCTCTCTCATCATTGATGTCTCTCTCTCTCTTTCCCTCTCCTTTCCTCTCTCTGAAATCAATAAAAAATATATTTAAAAAAATCCATTGATGAATGAAATGAGTAAATTGTATGATATATGAATATATCTCATAAAGCTATTATAAAAAGAAAAAGAAAAAAAAATTCAGTTTTCACAGGAAAAAAGGAAGGAAGGAAGAAAGGAAGGGAGAGAGGGAGGGAGTAAAGGAGGGAAAGAGGTAGGTAGGTACGGAGGAATATAGAAAAACAACCTCACAGTATGAATTCATGGGATGAATGAACTGCAAGCATCTGAGAAATTCGATTCAGTTTCCTACTTTTGCTGTTAGGAAACATTAGACCGGAAGAGTGAAAATGTGTTTATTTAGAGCCACACACTCAGCTGTTTGTAACCACCCCACCTTCTTTCTCAGCTTTCTTGTTTGTATGTTTGTTCTTTTTTTAAACACATTGTCAGGGAAAGCAGAACAGAGCAAGGGAGCGACCCTCCAGCAGGAAGAGATCCGGGTGAGAGCTGAGGAAGAAGGAGACTTGCGAGGCTGCGGAGAGCCACATAGTCAGCGAGGCCCATTTTCTCCATTTCCCTTTTTAATAAAATGAGTCCTGACAGCAAGTGTTCACCAAGTCCACTTAGTACCTGTCAAAAATGCAAGGCACTTAACGAATTAAACACTCTATCTTTTGTGTGTGTGACATTTTAATCAATTAGGGACTTTCCAGGCCAAATGATGGAGTTTGAAATAAAAATTTCATGTGATTCAACATTTAAAAATGAAGATGAATGCGTTTTCAATAGAGAGCCAGCCTTCGGGACACAGAGCCTAGCTTCATTTTAGAGTGGACCAATGAGCAACGGAGGATTTCAAGAGGGCTTGCTTATAATGTCTCGAGTGAAATTAAAATTTCTAATTGGGCCGAAACCGGTTTGGTTCAGTGGATAGAGCGCCGGCCTGTGGACTGAAAGGTCCCGGGTTCGATTCTGGTCAAGGGCATGTACCTTGGTTGCGGGCATATCTCCAGGAGGAGGTGTGCAGGAGGCAGCTGATCTATGTCTCTCTCTCATTGATGTTTCTCACTCTCTATCCCTCTCCCTTCCTTTCTGTAAAAAAAAAAAAAATTCTAAGTGGCTTAGTGATCAAATGGAGAGGCCTGCAAAAGTTACATGTGCTACAGGATTTCCATTTTTCACAGAGTAAGCCACTATATGTCCTCAAACTCAATTCTTAGGCATGCCCCCTACTGCCTCTATATCACTTACAACTGTTGTAGTTGATGAGACTTTGTCCTCTGTCCCTGGGGAGAACAGCATTTCTTAGAATAAAAGGGTGTGACATATGTACTACGATTTGTAATACTTTAAACAATAAAAAAATAAAAAATAAAAGGCTCCATGACATGAAAAAAAAAAAGAATAAAAGGGTGGACCATTGATGACTGAGGACTCACAGAATAGTCTCCACTCTCTATTCCTGCCTCCCCTTTCACAGAAGTGCACCCTTTTGAGTTAACCTCATTTACTCCTTCTCTTTCTCTTAGTATATGTTCAGGGCGATATGCGATTTCAGGGGAATAATTCTGGGTCTCCTCCTTCCTTAGCTTAGGATATAATGTCCATTAGAGGCAATTTTAGCCATAGTGCTTGGAACATGATAGTTGTTAAATCCACATCCAGTGAACAAACAACCACGTGTAGGCAAACGAACTGCTCTTTCAGTTAAAATGCAGAGGCGAGGTGACATTCTTTTTTTATGAATTTGTGTAGTGCCTGAAAGAGAGATTATGGGTCACTTATTCGCTCCTATGGCGATTTGGTGGGTAAACCAGTCAGCTGCACTTGTGACTCCAAAGTGTCCTATATGTTTTATAAATCTGTGCCTTTAAAAGACAGGACAACATGAAATGGTTTTATTGTGTTACATTGGACATGAAATGATTGAAGGGTAATAGCATCTTGATCTTTACAACCTGAGAAAATGGTTCATGATATCATGTATGCAGAAGTGGGTAACCCTGGGCAGGAGTGTTACCATAAGAAAACTTGCTTTCCTCGGGTCTACATGTGCATCTCTATGCTTGAAAATAACCCAATGCACATGCTCTATGGGTGGTGTTCCGGCAAGATCTTCTTCCCACCAAAAGCCTGCACAGGGCTGACTTTAAGGCTACGCCCAGGCCTTGAGAATGTTAAGAGTTGATCCAGTTTGCACAGTGACACTCCGACTAGATCAAGAGTAGAATTCAGAGCGTTGACAAATCCCTCTGTGAGGCTCAGCATCTTTTATCAATGCTTTTATCTTGTTCTTTCCATTCATCCTAACCTACAATTACTTCACACTGTCATTGTACCAGGCCTAAACTCACTGAGAGGTTTTCACGACCCTCCATAATCTGATCCCACCTGCTCTCTGAAGACGTTTCCATTACATTCAGCTCTTCTCTCCTCCAGGAGACCTTACCTGCCGTGCACGTGTCTGCGTGCATTGCTTGATGTACACGGATCTTTGAACCAGGAAGGCCCTCTTGCTTATCTCTAACAGACAGACGCTTTTCTCCCACATCTGAAGGTACAGCCATACCCACAAGTCTCCCCTGCTCTGAGCTTCTACCGTATGAGTTTTGAATACCACCTGGCTATCATGTAATTATATACCGCCTTTCATAGTTTTCTCATTTAAGTTTTGCGAGTCTTATCTTTCCAATTAGAATTGTGTTTCTTGAAGGAAAGGACTCTGGTAGCACCATGACACCCAGGTCAACAATGAACAAATAACAGACCTCATACTATTTTAAAACTTATCTTTTTTAAAGTTCTATTTAAAAAGGCTCCTTGATAGAAGCGCTCTTCCATAGAGCCGTGTGGTGCTCTGTTGTTGTTTTGCCAATCCCGATGCCCTTTCATTTGTTCATTTTATAGCTACCCCTCTCCATGCTTCACATTACATGACAGGCCTGAAATAGCATGCAGATTAGTTTCTGAAAATTAAGATTAATTTTGTTTGGAGAACTTTGCAGCACCCCCTTAGAATATAATTAGCTTTTCTCCATGTCAATGCACAGCTTGATTTGTGAAACATTCTGGAAATTACAAGTAGAGCTAGTGGAATACATTGGCATCCACCAAGGCAGATTAAGCTCATTGGTTAATAGAGTCACAAAGTGTCATAAATAAGGGGCAGATGTGGCTCGAGCCCAGGAAAACAAAGAGCCGATGGGTAGCTAATGGCTTGAGGCAGCAGGAGAAAGCCACGGTGAGAGAGATTTGACAACGGTGAGGTGCCACACAAACGTAAGATAACGTTATGTCATTAATATTATTTCAGGAGTCCAATCAGCCTAGTGTTGGGCACTCAGCAATATTCAAAACACACCATTTGTCAACTTTGGAAGCAAACTCATATTTTATTGCTTTTCGTGAATGTGGTTTGGGAGTGGGCAACATTTTGGTAAATTGAATTAATTCATGTTTAAAAATTGCCTGTTTTATTTCCCCATCTTGTCATGATGATGGCAAATTTTTTTTTTTGTGGTGGTGAGAACATTTAAAATGAGATTGACCCTCTGGATAATTTTTTAAGTGCTCAATATGGTATTGTTAACCATTAGCACAAAAGAGGTTGTATTACAGAATTTATTCATCTTGCATAACTGAAACGTTATACCTATTGTCTAGCAATTCTGTTTTCCCCCACAAAGTATATTTTATTTGCTCTATCTATCTCCTAAGGGTTGTTTTATACTAGAATAACAATATCAATTTTATGTATATTTTCTATACATTCGAGAAGTCTTATGTTGCTAAATTATTCATTGGTTTAAAATTTTATTAATCTAAAATTTAAGTCTATAATATAATCCCATTATTTGAGAAAAATCTCTTTTCAAATGCTGACTCATCAAATCTTAATCTCCCCTCCCTGCCCCCCCTTTTTTTAAAAAAAAATCATGGCCACTTACATTTTTAAAATAGTTATATTGGTCCTTAATCACTGTTCCCATAGGGAGAATTTTACAGCCCTTATTAAATTTTCTTCCTTCAGAGGTTTTCAATTCAAATACTTAATTGAAATGATTGCTCCTGTCCTGAATGGCCTTCCATTCTTAGTGTTCTTTTAATTTCTCTCTTGGATATTGTTTTGAAAACAGAGCATCCGATCTCAAAATAATTATTACGTACTAGAAGCCCGATGCACGAAATGCATGCAAGAGGTTCATCCTGGGCAGCCCCGGCTTTGTCTGGAACAGTGGTTCTCAACCTTTCTAGTGCCGCGACCCTTTAATACAGTTCCTCATGTTGTGGTGACCCCCAACCATACCTCATAACTGTAATTTTGCTACTGTTATGAATTATAATGTAAATACTTGTGTTTTCCAATGGTCTTAGGCGACCCCTGTGAAAGTGTCATTCAACCCCCAAAAGGGTCTCGACCCACAGATTGAGAACCACTGGTCTGGAAGGTCGTCTATATGGTCATCCAGAAGTCATTAAGATGGTTGTTCTGCTGTTTGGTCTAATTAGCATATCGCCTCTTTATTATACAAGATTACGTATATAGGATGTGCAGCCTATACTATTACTATTTGTGCTCCTTATCAAAGGCATTGCCTTTTAGGGATGGTAGGAAGGCAACATTCAAGGTTGATATTCATTGCAGTCTGAACGAATCGTTATTTCTGTGGCTGTGACTTGGATTAAATGTTCCATTTTGTATCTTTACTGTGTCCTGCATTCTTTCGATCTCATTTGACATTTATTGTATTGATTTCAGACAATTCCTCTAATGGATCAACATGATGTTAGATTATAAAACAATCTTTTGTAGCTCTTGGAAACCTTTCCCGGCTATGAAATGCCTGCATACATAAATGGTGCATTAAAACAGTCTTTAGATAAAACCAACATCTCAGCAGGGTCTACGGTTGGTCATCTCTCTTCTGGTTTAATATTATCTCAGTCACAATTGTACTTCAGTTTCAAATGTTTGAATTAGCAGTCCACTTTGGTACTAATTGTTTATCATACTTCAATTCCTGTTTGAGTATGTCAGCTGCAACTTGCATTCTCCTTATATGCCACTTAGAATAATGATTTGAAATCTTATCCAGGGAGGCGAGATCTCCTCTAACACTTTGTTGGGCTGTCTTGTGGAGAAATAATTGCCAGTTGGGATAATGTTTAGAATTCTGGGAAGATGTGTTGGTCCAAAATATGTCTACTCAGTGGCTCTCTATCCTAGGAAAGTCCATGACTGCAGATTTGGGTTTTATTTTGAGCAAATCACTCTGGGAGGGTTAGCGCTCAAGCCTTTTCCTCCACTTGATCTTAGGGGTCAACTAAGAAGCAGAATCTTATTCTAAAGAAGTTTTTAGTAGAAGGCAAGGTTCTGAGGGTAGAGAAGACGGGGAGCGAGTAGACCAAAGAAGAAAGGGAGGTAGGAGAGACCCTGATGGTGAACGTTATCTCTGTTGTAGTTGTGGCAGAGTAATATTTTGATAGCAAACCATGCGCTTTTCACACTCTTCATTTCATACATACTCTGATCCAGTAGCATGGAGAGCCGCTATCCTCAGCAGGATGCTCTTACGGAATGTGCCGAGTGTGACGAGCAAGGAAATGGTCAACTTTTGAATTATAAGGCAGAAGCACTGGTGTTAGGTGCGGAGGTGTCAAGCTGGGTATTTTAAAAAAAGCTCTGTAATTCCAGAAGCTTGGTATGGAGTATCCAAGGCAAAGCCCCCAAGGAATCTATTCACAGCACCTGTGACATACATGTAGTACCGATTTTAGGAAGAAAACACAGGGATGGAAGTAGTAATTTTCCTCACCTTTGACTTGATAAAGACCCCATGGGATGGGGCAAGGAGGTGGAGTTGTGGATGAGAACATGTAGGCATGTAACATGAGCTAGAAAAAAGATAACCCTTTGAGATTAAAAGGTCAATTCCTCTTTTTCTCCTCCCCACCTCTTCCTCCTCTTCCATCTTCTCCTCCTCCTCGTCTTTTTCTTCATTGCAGCAGTAGTATTTTTGCACCAACAGCCTGACTGATATGAATGGTGAATATTTTAAATAAAAATAATTAAGTATTTTTTTCAAGGTGGTGGGATGGGGGTAAGGCATGCATCCCAGTGCAGGGACGAGGATGAGAAGTCTTTGAGGAGGCGGTTGAGAAGACCTCTCATACTTTGGAAATGTAAGAATAATGGAGACTTCCTTTTCTCAACTCTGGGAGAAAGTAGAGCTCCCCAGTGTCTTTATGGAGCAGAAACAGGAGCTGGATGGCCACGGGGCATGCAGAGTCTCGAGGGGAGGGAGGAGTGCAATTGGTTCATCTCGTCTCCCTCACCAAGAGCAGGAAGCAGCGAGAGTTTCCCTTTCTCCCCGGGAGCGTATTTGCAGGGAAACAGTCTCTGAGGCTGAAGCTTTGCAGCCAAGAGGAGGAGGTTTCAGTGAGCACAAATGTAAGACTGGAATTAGTTTGTGTTTTCACAGCGAGTCCATCCTCACCAGTGGTTCTCGACCTTTTTTAATGTTGTGACCTTTTAATACCGTCCCTCATGTTGTGGTGACCCCCAATCTTAAAATTATTTTCGTCGCTACTTCATAACTGTCATTTTGCTCCTGTGATGAATCATAATGTAAATATCTGTGTTTTCTGATGGTCTAAGGCTCTACAGCAGTGGTTCTCAACTTGAGGGTCGTGATTCACAGGTTGAAAACTGCTAGCAAGGTCGCCCAAGACCATCGGAAAACAGGTATTTACATGATGATTCATTAACAGTAGCAAAATTACAGTTATGAAGTAGCAACGAAAATAATTTTAAGATTGGGGGTCACCAAAACATGAGGAACTGTATTAAAAGGTCACAGCATTTAAAAAGGTTGAGAACCACTGATCCACACGAAGGTCCACGCGGCTGGGCCAGCCTTTACAGCCCTTCTGCTGACCTGAGGTTGTTTTCAGGCTGTGGTGTCTCTTCCAATTGCTTCGGGACCCACCTGTGATTGTTTTTATGGCGCAACGGCAAGATCACACCTCCTCCTGGCCTTCCGAAAATGTTTAAAAACCTTATTAACCTGGAGCTCGGTTTAGGGCAGATTCACATCCATGGGGACAGGGGTTGAGGGAAAGTGAAGGTGGGCAAAGGGGAGCTGAATGGGGGGAAGAAGAGACGGTCCCTTTCATTTCCTTCCACAGAGGAGGCAGGTGCTCTCCAAGGTCCGTTCCCTTTGTTATGCTCTGTGATGGCAGCACACTCATTACCAAGGGCAGCAGATGGTGGTGTGTGTCCTTTGAACATCGCACATTCAGAGAACTGCCAGCCTTGTCTTGTTAGAGAAAGGATGCTGCGTCCTCAGATGCTGTTTTAGAGCATTGGAATGTCTACACCGCGGTGTTGGCAGAATGGACGATGCAGTGCAGGTCTAACTCCCCTGTCGGGAGTTACGGATGTGAATGATCTGTGAGTATATGCACCGAGTGGGTGTGAGGGTCGGAGAAAATGAACTTCTGGGTTTTGAACCATCTCTCTCTAGCATCCAGCTGGGGAAGATTAGCCCGCATTTCACAGCTTTAGTTCATCCCCAACACAATAAAACCAGCCAGTGTGCTTGGCTGAAGCAGCTCTAGGAGAGAGGGTAAAATAACCATTCTCAGTTTATCTTTGTGCGTCTGCATGAAGCCTCTTTTTTTCTTGTTCAATATAAACAGCCCTTTTGCTCAAAATAATAGATGTCTTTTTTTTTTTGAGTTCTTTGACTTCAAGAAATAAAGGGAAAGAAAAAGAATAAGGATATGGAAGGCCCAGTATTGATATCCTGACAGAAATTCCATTTATGAGAAAATACATTCAGGAAATAAAAAAAAAGAGAAAGGTATCAAATAGACACAAGGTAATACAGGACTACCAATTTGAAAAAAGGATAATGCGAGTAAAATAGAGTTTTTAAGTTTAAAGTGTTCTCATTTTCAGGGAGAGTTTGAGAATTTTAAGAAACTTGAGACTTAATTTGTACAGTATTTTTAAAGTGATAAATAAAGAGGGAACTATTTTATGAAAGTAGCTTAATATTTTTGAATACTTTATAAAGTCCTTCAGCTGAAGTGTAAGTATCTTACATTATAATCTACAAATACAAGGGAAGACTAAGGTCTAAATATAATAGAAAGTAATTTTTTAAAATGAAGTTTGCTAATTCACCTGAGCTAATCTTCTCTCTCTCTCTAAAGCCATGAATCTGCTTCATTGTACTTTTGAGTTGAAAATGAAGATAATTTCCATCTTATTTTCACATGTAGCGCGCCTTTCAATGTTGAAATAATGGAGCCTTTAAAATGCCACGCTGTACAAGGAAATAGTGCACCAAGATCATTAGAAAGTGGGTGCGAGTGAGCAAAACATCTGGAGAAAAAAAGGAACCTTAAATCAACTGTCAGGCAACTGTTTCGTTTCTCGTGTTAAATATCTCTCTCTCACTGTGTTTTTTTTTTTTTTTTTAAATTTGGAAACATCTGGAAGTTTATTGTCATGCAGAAGTACCTGCCTAGTGGTGGAAGGCTCTTTTTATGAGGTATCTGGGTGCATCAGGATGATTTCTGCCTGGGATCGGGATGGAAAGACATTGACCTTTTTGCTAATGAAATTAATTTCCGGAACAGAAGCTGAGAAGGGCTTTGTCATGAAACACCTTGACAGTCACACACAGTGATCCCTTCATTAATGGCTTATGTTTCCCAGTCCACCCATTCTGCTCCTTATTCCCCAACCCCACCCCTACCACGCACTTTTAACTGTGCTCTCGTGGGTGGGGTCTCAACTGAGAGAGCTGATTGGTAAGTCTATCAGGTTACCCTTCCTGGTATATATGTGGGATCCATTTCCATCCGAAAGATGGTGGAGCTTCGGGTCTCTTGCCAGCTCTCTTCCCATTGTATCAGTCACAGTCCCATCAGGAGACAGGTCGCAGTACTTTGAACAGAGAGAGTTTAAGATAAAGAATTATTAACCATTTTCAGGAGATTAACCAAGAGGAAGTAAATGAGAACTTGGAATGACTGATTGGGAAAGAAGGAACAGAATCAAAAGGGAAGGACCCATTCTAAGGCGAGAATTCGGATTTCACTGGAGAGTGTCGTTTGCTGAGTGGCCCAGGTCAGAGCTTATCCAGAGTCACAGGCGGAGGCCAGCAGGCAGTGAACTCACTTTCCGAAAGCCAGCTTGGGGGTGGAGGGGGTGGTGGTGCTTGTGGCACCTTCTTGGTAGCAGCCTGCAGAGAGCTACTGAGCTTTCTAGGGGCGAGTTTCCCTGGGCATCTGACTGCCAGCCCAGGGCGCAGGCGCAGGAAGAATCAAAGCACACCACCAGAGCCTTCCTCCTCCAGTCCCCTCCCCTTAGTGGATAGAGCATCGGACTGTGGACTGAAAGGTCCCAGGTTTGATTCCAGTCAAGGGCATATATCCTGGTTGCGGGCACATCTTCAGTGGGGGGTGTACAGGAGGCAGCTGATTGATGTCTCTCTCTCATCGATGTTTGTAACTCTCTATCCTTCTCCCTTCCTCTCTGTAAAAAGTCAATAAAATATATTAAAAAACAAAAACACAAAAAACCAAAAACAAACAAAAAAACAACCAACCAACCAAATCATTGAGGACCATGAGGGCACTGTCAGGGTAGAGAGTCAATGCCAGTTGGACTGTGACAGGCCATGGATTGGGAATTGCAGCTTAATCTCTGCAACATTAAAGTGTGAAAAATGATCTTAGAATTTTTGAATCTTTGTTGTCTTAGAATTAACAAAATACAATAACGAAGGATCATAACTGGTTAGCAAATGGTCTCTCTTCTTCCTTATACTTATTCCAACCTTAATAAGCTTTCCATGTGTCATATATGTATATCCCACCTCCATGATGACATTGATCCTTGGCCTTCCACTCTCCTCATCCTCCATAAAGTTGCCTTCTGACTACTCTTAATGATATACATTTATATTATTCCTCAATGGTTTCCTGTGTGTTACACGTGTCTCTCCTTTTGCATTGTAAATTTTTTAGGAATCTTATTTGCAACTTTTGTACATTTGTACAGAAAGTTTGGTTGATTCAGTCAGTATTCTGCTGAGCCAGGTAAAAACATGATCAATCTGTGAAAATCCCTATTCCTATTTTGGCTTTACACATTAATATGTGGTTGGTTGGAAAATGTTGGTAATCATACATATTTACACTTACCTTGCATAGGAATTGGACTTGGTTCATGTTTTTAAAGTAAAAGTCAGGGTGTGATAGTGTAAGAAGAACACACATTTGAACTTGGGCTGAGTGATGTAGACCCCTTAGGTCAGTGGTCAGCACACTCATTAGTCAACGGAGCGGCAAACTTGCGAGCCGCAGTTTGCCGACCGCTGCCTTAGATCTTCCACACACATATTTGCCCCAGTCTTCAGAATGCATAGAAGTCAACAGGCGCACTGCGTCTTCCTTTCCCTGAGATCCAGGTCAAAGGTAACCTTTGTCAGCCAGTGGATGGGCTAGGCACCAAGGTCATTTTCAAAGATCTCAGTCTTTATTAGTAAAATGATTTCAAAAGGCAGGCAGAGAGTGGAGATGCGGATTTTCTTCTGAGAAAAAGTCCTTGCGACAAGTCACATTGGAAGAAAGTACGTATATTTTTAAACAAGATGGCTTAGTAAGAACAGGTTTTAATCATTGGTGGAGTGATGGAGGGGAAGGTTATTTTGCAATTTAACTTCCAAGTAGAAGAGTCAGGCTTAAAATCAGACAACCATACATAAACCTTAGAAAATATCGGTTGGACAGGAAAGGGTAGTAAAAGAGAGAAAGAGGGAGAGAGAAATCATCAAGTCTCTCACCTCGGCAGTGAATGAATCTCCTGAATTACGTTCCTTTAGAGGCAGATGATAACTCTGGTTGGTGCCCCCATTAAATGTTGTTAATGAGAACGGTGAACTTGAAGAGTTGGGACTGGCCCCACTTTGCACTCATTATTTCAACAGACCTTCCACCTGTCCCCTCATGCAGTCTTCTCTACATTCTGAGGAAAGAGGGCTAGGAAGGATAAGTATTCCTAACTCTTTGGATTCATTTAGCCAGGGGGTGGGGGGAGTTTCTTTTTTAAATAAAAAATTTGAATAAACTTTATTTGAATTTCATTTTGGGAACAGAAGTTTAAAGTGAGTGAAGGGAGTAAGTACCCAGCAAAAACGTTCCCTTCATTTCACTCAGATTTGAATGATGTAGAAATCAAAACTTTGAATATTGAAGGAAATGGTGGAAGAAGGCTTGGGATGATAAGATAAAGGTAATTTTTTTTTTAAATTCCAGGTTTATTCTAGTTCACCAAAATGTTATTCTTTTATTTGTGGTCACATCCTAAGCCGCAAGGTGGCAAGAGGTGATGGGTATCTCGGGAAATGAGCAGGGTGTTTTAGTCATGATTGAAATTACCGCTCACATCATGAACAAAGGGACTGGCCTTCCTATCTATGCCTGAGATGGCCAAAATCTCACATCTGCTCATGATGTCCTTACACAAACAGTGCTATTGTATTCTCCCTTGGGGCCGGGGTACAGTCTCAGAATCCTTCTCCCCACAGAGCCCAGAACCCCACTTCTGATCGTGTAGAACATGCTAGTGAGATGCACCTTATTATCCATCCGGGATCTTTGTACTATTTGGGGGGAGGTGTTGGGGATGATAGTGATGACAGCAATGGCAATTATAAGCACTTCCAAGATTGTGCTGGGCTCCCACATATACTATCAGGTCTAATGAGATCGTCCTCTAACAATGGAACAGAGGAAATGCTGAAGTGTACACGCTTTACAGTGGTACCTCGAGATATGAGTGCCCTAACATACAATTATTTTTTTGAAATACGAGCCGTCGAGTGAGCGATTTTTGCTTTGAAATACAAGCAACATTTGAGATAGGAGTAATCGCGTGGATCGGTCGATTGCACACGACCCACCAGTTTACCACGACTTGAGCATCACATAGTTTCCCACGCCTCAAGGTTACAGAACGAATTAAACTCGTATCTCGAGGTACCACTGTACTTATATTTGCTCAAACCCAGGAATTATTTTCTTTTAATTTTGACACACCTTTTTTCTGGTACTTTTGGAAACTGAGAGAGGAAGCAGGACTTTTCCTGAACGGCATCTTTAGGTCCATTTACCATAGACTGGGAGAAAGAATGGGGCACTCCAGACACAAATAGAACCCCCGTGTCTCCTTCTCACTGCCCCTCAGCATGTGTTGGGCTATGACTGAGAGAACATGGGTTAAGGGTACCACACAGCCCATCAGAAGGCGCACAGATCAGTAGGCTGTAGAAATGCCAGGCCACACTGGGACCTTCAAAAGTTGGGGCTCAAAGAGTATTTGCCTCTGTGAGTCTGTTTGTGTAGACAGAGGCAGCAGCTGAGTTCAGTGGTGAAGGAAGGAGCCAGTGCCTCCTGCTCACAGAACCTCACTCAGAACCAATTAGAAGTGGCCATATTTCCTAATGTACGCTCTTCAAGGAGACGCTCCTTGGTACATAAAAGCTGCTTTGTAAGCTGTAAACTGATATGAAAATGTTAACTATTATTTTGTAGTATGTTTGGCAGCATCAGTAAATAAGGCTTCTCTCTGTTGTACTCCATCTCTTTAAACTATTCTCAGAACACAATAAAAACACGACTCTTATTGCCACAAGACCTAGCATCGGCTCAAATGCAGTGTGATCTAAATGTATATGAGAAAAAAGATTTTTTTCCTCTCAATGTTTCATTTCAAAAGACACAATTCCCTTTCCAGCCCATCCTTCCCTCTCAAAAAATAGTTTCTTCACACAGCAGTGTATGCTGACCGATGAATCAAGCAATGGCCCTAAAACATCTGCACTTAGATATAATGGTGCCTGCAGGGTTTTCTTGGATAGTAACCCGTATTCCCAGGGAGTGCAGCATGAACTAACAGCAAGTCTCCAAGAAGTCTGTATTCTAGAACGTGGAAAAGTTTGCTGCTTCGATTGACAGGCTGTTTATGGTTCAACAGATGAAGGTTTCATACCCTGGTTATTTCAGTTCCAAGTAGAATACTCTGATATTTTAGCTCATATCTTTCTTAAGCTTCTCATATTATTCCCTTCACAAAGTTAGAACTATTAACCTTAATTTATATGTATTTGTATAAACAAACTCCAGTGTTTTCTAACCCGAGGGCTTAGAATAAAAAGACCTGATTTAAATCTTGATATAGCCATACCATTAGTTCCCCAGGCACATTATAATAACATATGCCCCCATGACTTTGCTTGTATCCCAACTGTTTACATTTCTTTTGCCCCCTCTTTCCATCTGGCTCATTTCTACTCATTCTCTCTTTTTAAAAAAAATATATTTTTTATTGATTTTTTTACAGAGAAGAGAGGGACAGAGAGCTAGAAACATCAATGAGAGAGAAACACCAATCAGCTGCCTTCTGCACATCCCCCAATGGGGATGTGCCTGCAACCAAGATACATACCCTTGACCAGAATTGAACCTGGGACCTTTCAGTCTGCAGGTTGACGCTCTATCCACTGAGCCAAACCAGTCTTGGATCTACTTATTCTTCAAGACTCTATTTTGGTGCCATGTCATCCTTGGAAACTTCTTTAACATTCTTAGGGAGTGATAGAGTCTTTCATTTTATAGCGACATCCATGGCCTCCTTCAACTCTAACATGTACCACTGCAATCACCCAAGTGTCT
This sequence comes from Lasiurus borealis, assembly GCA_004026805.1. NCBI lineage: Eukaryota > Metazoa > Chordata > Mammalia > Chiroptera > Vespertilionidae > Lasiurus > Lasiurus borealis. Next base: position 22,193 of record PVJN01013081.1, on the reverse strand, counting down.
GCTCTCTTGACTATATTGAGAACTCTTTAAATCCAAAAGTTGTCCTTTGTAGCCATAGAAATGGCTGGAATTAGCAGATAATCAAACTAGTCATTGAGTGAAAGAATATTTCTTCCAGACGGTGGAGTCTCTTTGAGGAAACTAGGGTAGTTCAGACAGGACTAGAGAAGGACTGCTAAGAAGACTGCCTCTCACAAATAGTCCAGAATGTGTCCTTGTATAACTTCTAGCTAGGGATTCATTTATTGAGGGTTATGTATTTCTTCCCGGGGTTCTCTTAAAAATGTAAATTTTGGGGAAAGAGAGTAAAATGATAAATCATTACATGAAAGGCAAGGGCTTATAGTAGAAAGAACACGGGTTATGTGCAGTCTCAGATCTTTGCCTAACCTGACACAGAAACTTAGTCCTGAGAACTAGCTATGGTGAATACCGTACCTCTGCAGTTTCCATAATAAAATCAATTACTTGGAGAAACAAGACATATGATTAAGTGATAAAACTATAAGATTCTCTTAAAAATCTTGGGGTAATTGTAAGAGAGTATGCAAAAATAGGATGAGAAAAATTATTACAATTTAGAGGATGTAAAGGGTAGAAATGATTTCATTGGAAAATTACATTTGGAGAAAAAATAGTCCTTAATTGTTATTCACAGGTGATAGAGGATATTATGCTTTGAAAAATGCAATCCTGATATTGAGCACCTTCCATGTTCCATGCTCCTTGGTTTTCAAATGAAACCCAGCCAGGCAGGAGGGGGTTTCTAATCCCCATTCTTAATTGATAGTCTTGACACGGACTGTGTTCTGAGTTTCCTTTCCTAATGGTCTCAGGGAGGATTTGTTCAAATTTCCATGCCCAGACTGGTTTCCACATGCTTAAAGCTTAGAGCCAACCCCTTCCATGTGCAATTTTGAAACAAAGTTGAGTATTAACATTAGTAATACCATGGAATGGGACCATTAAGACTCTTGGCACCCGTCTCTCATTCATTTTTCAAAGCCACGGGAGAGAGATTTACCTACAGTCCCACAGAGTTGCCGATGCCCTCCATCTTTCAGAGGGAGGCCGGATTGGTTCCTCTAATGCAGTATTCTATAGTGGGGATCTTCGAGGCATGACCTTAGCATAGCCTTTTAGCTTTGACACCTGAACCTCTGCTATAAGACTACACATATTTCTTAGTTCTAGAAGCACCGAATAGCTTATATGTGTCAAAATATAATGATGAGAGCCTTATCTTCAAGGGAATGAGGAGGGGGATAACATAAGCCCTTTCTGGGGATGCAAAGGCTAGAAGTAGGAAGGTAAGAGGATTGCATGTTTAGACTGGAACCAGGGACCTATATTTCAGTTCCAGTCTCCTTTTACATCTTTCTCCCCTGTTGAGAGAGACCTCAATGTCCCTCAAGTATGAATCTTCTGTTCTCACCTTATTAGCTTTCAAAGTGCTATCCCACTTACCTTAAATGTACTTCTCTTTCCTTCCCATCTACTTAAGATCATTAAATCAAGCAAGGGCTGGCTCCCATTCTATATTCTATGTCAAGTCCTGCCTGTTTCTGAAATTAACAAACCATAAAGCCCCTCCTCTTCCATCTGGAATCTTAGAGAGTGTTTGCTGAAGTCTTACTCTGTGCTGGCTACTGGGTCTGGTGTGAGTGATAAAATTGTAAGCAAATTGGACAAGCCTTTCTCTATCCTTCAGGAACTCCCAGTCTAGTGGGGTAGAAATAAATTAATTTATTTGCCAAATTATAGCTAATATTTATAATGTTTGCTGTGTTCCAAGAGCTTCATTTGATATGATTTTGGTTAGTCCTTACCACAGCTTTATGGGACTGCGTGTTATACTTGGCTAGAGGCCCTGTGCATGAATTCATACACCAGTGGGGTCCCTAGGCCTGGCCTGCAGGATTGGGCCAAAATTGGCTCTCTGACATCCCTACAGGGGTCCCAGGTTGTGAGAAGGTGCAGGCCAGGTTGAGGGACCCCATCGGTCTGGGGAGGGACCCCACTGGGGCCGGGGAGGGACACAGGAGTTTGGCCAGCTGGGGAGGGACTGTAGGAGGGCTCCAGAGCATGTCTGGTCTATCTCACTCAGTCCTGATCTGCCAGATCCCAGCAGCAAGCTAACCTACTGGTTGGAGCATTTGCCCCTTGATGGTCAGTGCACATCATAGGAAGTGGTTGAGCATCCTTAGCATATAATTAGCTTATTATGCTTTGATTGGTTGAATGGCAGATCAGACGACTAGATACTTAGCATATTAGGCTTTTATTACATAGAATGAGGTAGCCTCTTTTAGTTTTCTGAATTAAGAAAGGGGAAAATGGAGGCTTATCTGGGTTAAATAACTGGCCCAATGCCATCCAAATGCTAGAACAGTTTCTGAATTCAGACAGTTTTAACCACTAAGCTCATTTCTCCAAGCCTTCAGATATTTTACCTTTACCTATAACTTTACTGACTGCCTGGTGTTATAACTCAGTCATCTATTGTCTTCTCACACTTCTCTGTAATGCCATATTCATGGGGAAAATGACCATGTCTTAGGGAACAGTTAGGAACACAAGCTTTAGAGTCAGATATATCCGTACTTAAATTCCTGATCCACTAGCTACTTCCTGACCCATACATCCAGGCAAATAGGAATCAGAGATAATTTGTTGTCACAGGGTCAAGAGAGTAAGAAACAATAATAACTTATGTCCTCATTCTTACTTTTTGAGGTTGCATTACAGTTCTGATAACTTCAATTTCAAGGCTTACGTACATTTATGCAATGGCTATCTACACTAATAAAAGAGAAACATGCAAATTGACTGTATCTCTGCTACACCCACTAGCCACACCCACCAGCCTATCAGGAGTGAGTATATAAATTGACCCAACAAAGATGGCAGCAGCCACGGAGCTGGAGTGAGCAGGAGGCTTGGGCTGCCCCTGGCGGTGGAGGAAGCCAAGCTTCCCACCTGCTCTGGCCAGCCTCGGCCTCCACTCAAGGCTACAAAGTTTCAGTTATAGAAGATAAATAAATCCCAAATACCTGCTTCTAGCCGGCTCTGGCCTCCACTCAAAGAGGTGTTGAAAAAAAAAAAAGAAAAAGAAGGAGGGGCTGAGAGCTATCAGCCCCTTACCCAGGCTGGCCAGGCACCCCAATGGAACCTCCCATCCTGAAGGGGCTGTGGCCAGCCTGCAAACGGCCATCAGCCCCTCACTCAGGCTGGCCACACCCCCATGGGGTGAGGGTCCCCACTGGGGGGGTTGGCCAGCCTGCAAACAGCCATTAGACCCTCACTTAGGGTGGCCAGGCACCCCAGTGGGGACCCCACCCTGAAGGGGGTGTGGCTAGTTTGAAAGCAGCCTTCAGCCCCTCACCCAGGCTGGCCACGTCCCCCAGTGGGGACCCTCACCCAATGGGGGCATAGCTGGCCTGCAAACCACCACAGGCCCCTCACCCAGGCTGCCCCATGCCCCAAGGGAACCCCCACCATGATCTGGGACACCCTTCAGGGCAAACCAGCTAGCTTCTACCCATGCACCAGGCCTCTATCTATACTAATAAAAGGGTAGTACACTAATTAGACGGGGAGACCTTCCAGGAGACCTTCTGAACATTCTTCTGCACAAAGCCATGGTGACAGGGCTGAGGTAGAGGCGGTTAGAGGCTAAGAAGGAAGGGCAGTTGTGGGTGATCAGGACAGAGGGGGAGAAATTTGGAGTGAGAAGGGGTAGTTGGGGGTGAGCAGGCCAGTAGGGAGGGAAGATGAGGGTGAGCAGGCCAGCAGGGGGGCAGTTGGGGGTGAGCAGGCTGGTGGGGGGCAATTGGGGAGCAAGCAGGCTGGCAGTGGGGGCAGTTTGGGGTGAGCAGGCCATCAGGCAGAGTGGTCAGAGGAATCAGGCAGGCAGGCAGGCAGGCAGGCAGGTGAGCAGTTAAGGAGCCAGCAGTCCTGGATTGAAGAGGGATGTCTGACTGCTGGTTTAGGCCTGATCCCTGTAAACCAGCAGTCAGACATTCTTCGAGGGGTCCCAGATTGGAGAGGATGCAGGAACACCTCCCCCCATGCATGAATTTTGTGCACCAGGCCACTAGTATATATATAAAAGTCTAAGTGATTATCTGATAGTTCAACCAGCTGGTAAGTATGATGTACACTGAGCACGAGGGCACAGATGCTCAATGCAGGAGCTGCCGAGCTGTGGTAACTTGGCAGTGATGGTTCTCAGATGATGCACCCCGGAACCAGAGAGGAGGGAGCCCAATTCCTTGCAGGGCTGCATGATTCCACCTTTGGCCATGGGTTATGTTGTTGGGGCATTACTGGCCCTGAATTTGGTTTACTGTACACTTGTGTTTGCATTTTATACCCTGTACAACAGCAACTTCACAGAGTGCCCTCTTGCACTCTGGGACCTCCTGGGGAATGTTGGGGAGCTGGTTTTGGCCTAATCCTTGCAGGCCAGGCTGAGGGAATCTGCTCATTCTGAAGATGTCCTTTGAGGCATGGCGCCACCTCAGGTGCAGCCAGCAGGAAGGAACCATGGGAGGTTGGCTCCTGGGTGTGTCCAGCCAGCCCATCATGCCCAGTCCCACCCCATCGGCCACCTTCTAATTAATTTCCTTTCAATGTACACAAATCTGTGTACTGGACCACTAGTTAGATTAACAAATTCAAGAATATTTTACTGGAATAGCACTTTGAAAATACTGCAGATAAGCCAGTATGTTTAATCAGTTTTTTTTCCCCCAAAAAAGATAACTTATTAGTAAATTCTCAGAGAATATCTGATTTTTGGTGTGGAAAGCAATAGATGCTTACACATCCAGTGTTAATGGTATACGTACATGCCAGCTTTTATGAAGGCAATTATCTGTAAAACAGGGCCATTTTTTAATAGGCTAGCATATTCACTTGTTTTGATGGTAAGAAATGGAGATGCAAGAGGTGATATAAATGTTACTTGTTTTGTTGTTATAACTATAATCAGAATCCTTTGAGTGAAAAACAAAACGAAATAAAACAAAGACAAACTTAGCTTCACTGGAGTGATGGGGAGATAAAAATCGCTGAGGGCCCACATGTAGCACAAGGCACTGCATTAAACAGAATTCAAAGCTGCTCGAGCCTGGAGAGTGAGCGCTTGAAGGCCCAGGCAGGCAATGGAAGGTGTGCCTTTGTGGCAATCCCTTTTTTGTCACTGAGACACCATCAGGTACCAAGTGAGACCCACTGATTTTTGTGTGTCACAAGAAATAGTTACTAATGAAAAAAAAAATCTTTCAGGAAAGACATTTTTTTTTTTTGGCACAGATATTTACAAGGAAAATAATCCTATATAATAAAAGGCTATCATGCAAATTGAACAGTAGAACGACCAGTTGCTCTGATGAACATTGACTCCGTGGTGATCAATGTGTTCCTACAGGGGGAGCGGTGCTCAACCAGAAGCCGGGCTCGTGACTGGCGAGCACAGCAGTGGTGCGGGGAGCCTCTCCCGTCTCCCTGGCAGCGCTAAGGATGTCAATCGCTGGCCCATGGAGAGTGGGCCTAAGCCATCAGTCAGACATCCCCCAAGGGCTCGTGGACTGCGAGAGAACATAGGCTGGAGTGGGAGACCCCTCTCCCCATACTGAGTGCATGAATTTTGTGCACTGGGTCTCTAGTGGTTGAAGAGTGTTCATTTGCAAGGAAGGCTAGTCTTGCTTGAAATTAGTTGAGTTTTTGGTATATGGTGATGGCAGTGTTTATAGCAAAATACCTATTTGCAAAACCAAAATGTTTGGAATAGAGAGAGGCTCATATGTCATTTCAATTCCTTAAGAAAGCATTTATTTTTCTGTATTTGAAGAGGTAAACCTTTGATAAAACAGCTCCTGAAATTGCAAATTATAAGTTGTTTTCTTTTAAATATCCTGTTATTTAAGGCTTGATTCAGATTCTCTTTTCATTGACATCTAATTGAGAGACCTGTTCTCTGTACATCAGACTGGATTGTTCCAAACCCAATTGATTAAGTGGAACCGGTTTTACATGGTCTGTGTCTACACAGACAATGGGCAGTGAACAGCTTAGGAGAAAATCTAAATGATTACCCCTCCATGAAATATCCCATCACCCACTCTCTTCCTACCAATAGCAATAAATTAATATCTATGTCAATTTAACTGATCGGTTATCTGTGTTGCTTTATATTACAAATCACTGATTCCCAATCAGCTAATGTCCTTAATCACAAGGATCACATTCAATATTATTGCTATTAGCTTAGGCTATTTTCTGGAGTTTTCAGAGAAAAGATATAAAGAAACCATAGGGGCTGAAACTAACATTCACATTTGACAAGTGAAGACTTGCTGGAGACGAACTATTTTGTTCAAACTCACACAGCCAGTTGGCAGGAGAGCCTAGACACATTGTATTCTGGAACTCTCCCCACTGCCTCCCGATGCTATTTTAAAGCACAGTCCACCGTTTTCCTGTGATTGCCTGCCAGGGTCAGCAGTCCTCACTGGGGAAAGATTTTCGTCACATCTTTGTTTGAGGGAAACTCACTGCTGCTACATCTTAGTTTCTCTTCCAGGTGACCTGTCAGAGCCCAATCTGAAAGCAAATGCCAGGAAATCATGTCCCCCAAATGGAGATACCCAAACTTCATGCCCTCGTTTAGCTCTTCCGTTTCCTTAAGGAATAACCCTGCTTCTCTATGACTTCTAGCCACGTCCAGTGTAATGAGTTACATCTCCCACCCCCTTAAGAAGTGCTTGTTTGACGATTGCTATTGGAAAGCCTATTTCTACATCCTGTCAGTGGTTCTCAACCTTTCTAATGCTGCGACCATTTAATACAGTTCCTCGTGTTGTGGTGAATTGTCATGTAAATATCTGTGTTTTCTGATGGTCTTAGGCGACCCTGCTAGTGGTTCTCAGCCTGTGGGTCACTGCTGTAGAGCCTAAGACCATCAGAAAACAGGTCACGACCCACAGGTTGAGAACCTCTATGAAAAGCGAAGGTAGAGGAAGTTAATCTACATTTGCAATTGATTCATTAGCTTGTTGATTTAATAAGTATTTATTCCTTATTTTATGCCAGATAGTTGTGTAGGTGTTGGAAATACAGCAGTAAAATAAAAAAAAAACACCTCAGAAAATATTCCTGCTCTCATCAAGGTAACACTCTATGATGGAAGACATAAACGAAACCACTATTTAAATACATGATAGCCCTGTGGACTGAAGGGTCCCAGGTTTGATTCCGCCAAGGACACATGCCTGGGTTGCTGGCTCAATCCCCAGGAAGGGGCATGCAGGAGGCAGCCAATCAATGATCCTCTCTCATCATTGATGTTGTTATCTCTCTCTCCCTCTCTGAAATCAATAAAAATATATTTAAAAAATACATAATAGGTCAAGTGGTGATAAGGGCTATGAAAACTTAGCAGGATAAAGAAAATGATAAGAGCAGCAAGGTACTCATTAGATAGGGCAATCAGAGAGAGTCTCCTTAAGGATTCTGAGCAGAGGTACAAAGGCAGTGAGGCAATAATTTATGCACACATCTAGGGGAACGGTGGAAATATAAAATGCTATAGCTACTTTGGAAAACAGTCTGAAAGTTCTCCAAACGGTTGAATGTAGAATTGCAATCTGACTCAGCAAATCACTCCTAGAATATACTACCTAAGCGAGATGAAAACATGTCCACAAGGACAGGTATACTCACATGTTTATGGTAACATTGCTCGTAATCGCCCAAAGGTGAGGAGAACCCCAATGCCCATCAGTGGGGGAGTACATAAATACAATGTTGTATATCCATGCAATGAAATATTACATGTCCACAAAAAGGAATTAAATATTGATACATGCTAAAACATCTATAAAACAAAAATATTGCACTAAGTGAAAGAAACCAATCACAAAAAAACACATACATATTATACGATTCTATTTATATGAAATGGCCAGAAAGGAGAGTCTATGGAGGCAGAAAGTAAATTAGTGGTTTGTGTAAGGCCGGGATAGATGGGAGTACTTAGGGAGGGTCACAAAGGCTGTGGGTTTCTTTTAGAAGAGATGGAATTTTCTAATACTGACTGTGGTAAAGATTGCATATATTTGTGAATATATTAAAGCCCAGACATTTGTGGTATAACAAGAAATATATTTGGTCTTTGTCTCTAGTGCCTGGCACATAACTCTTGGAGTTCCCTAAATGATAGAAGTGGCATTCATAAAAAGGGTTTCATCACATCCAAGTTTAGGTGTCTTGTGGGGGAGGGAGGGCAGTTCTGGATAGCCTCGAGGTGGTATTGATCACCCGGAAGACCAAGCAATTAGAGTGTGGAAGCTTCTAGTGTTACCCACTGCACTTAGAAACTTTCTTGACTTTGCCCTACAAACCTCTTCATCTGCCGGTTCATGTGTATCCTTGATAATATCCTTTATTATAGACCAGTGCCATAACCAAATGCTTTCCAGAGTTTTGTGAACCAATATAGCAAATTATGAAACCCAAGGAGAGAATTGGGGGAACCTTTGATTGGTAGATGGGTAATCAGAAGTAGTGATAGTAGCCTAGACTTGCATCGGCACTTGAAGTTGGGGAGCAGTCTTTTGAGACTCAGCCCTTTCATGTGTGGGATCTGGTGCTACCTCCAGAGAGGGACTGTCAGATTTGAATTGCTGGATACTCATTTGGTGTCTGGAAACCTGAGATTGGCTGGTGGTGTTTCAAAACATTGGATACTTTAAATGAGTTAATTTGTACTGTATGTGAATTACATCTCAATAAAGCTGTTATTAAAAAGAAAAACTAGAGAAGTTTGGTGCCACTGTTTTGATTCATGTTCAGGCCCAAAGGTTTTGCACCATTATGTCAACACATTGAAAATATAGTAATTTGATATTACAGTGGTACCACGAGATACCAGTGCCCTAACATATGAGATTTTTGAGATATGAGCGATTTTTGCTTTGAAATACGAGCAACATTTGAGATAGGAGTAATCTCGAGGATCGGCTGGCTGCACACGACCCACCAGTTTACTGAGATTCAAGCTTCTCATAGTTTCCCACGCCTCAAGGTTATAGAACGAATTAAACTCGTATCTCGAGGTACCACTGTATTATAAAATTAAACACCTAAAAAGTTATAAGGTTTCTCCCAGACATTACAGACAACATAATTTAAGAGGATAAAGTAGTTATACAGGGTGGAGCAAAAGTAGGTTTACATGCAAAATTACACAATAAATAATAATATAAAAGTAAACTCTTGCCCTACCTGTTTTTTCTCAGTGGATAGAGCATTGGCCTGCAGATTGAAGGGTCCCGGGTTCGATTCCTGTCAAGGGCACATGGCTGGGTTGCAGGCTCAATTCCTAGCAGGGAGTGTGCAGGAGGTAGCCAATCAATGATTCTCTCTCATCATTGATGTTTCTTGCTCTCTCTCCCACTCTTTGAAAGCTATACAAATATAATTAAAAAAGAATAAACTTTGTTTTCTGTACTCAAAACTATAAATCTACTTTTGCCCCATCCTGCATAGAGCAACATTCATATCGTGCCATATCACTCCTCCCATGGAGAGAGCTTCATAAGCAAGACTTCACTTGGATCTCATTCAAGGGTCTTGAATCTCTTAGCTAGCCAAAGGCCATCTTTCTCAATTGTTTTTGCCTACAGTAGAGTCAAGTGTCATGGGTCTCAAGAGGGGAAGACGAACAGATCTCTGCGTATTTAATTTTCAATGTGGAATTGCACCAGTAACAATAAATACTGGCTGTGAATAAATCTATAACCCCTTACAAATCACTCTCTGGCTGCATTTCTGATTGCTTTGTTACAGGCAATAAACACTGCCAGACAGGAGACCTTGGATGCTTTCTAATCAAATAACAGAATCCTAAAAAGGTCACAACTGTAACTTATAAAGGCACTTTCTATTGGTTGTTGTCACAAAAGGCGAGAAAAATCAAAATGTGAGTGATTCCTTAATCAGAAATGTCATTCAAACACAAGAATCAAAACCTCATTGCTTCAGAATAGAGCAGCATTGGCAATCAGTAGGAAAAAGAGAAATTTCTCCTGGGTTCTGGACTATCTTCTTACGTTTGCTGTCTTTCATTTAAGTTTGAGATATTATATTCATGGGTGTGAGAAATCTGATTCCCCCTATCAAATGGAAGGGACCGTCTTGCTATCAATCAACTTAATGAAACAATTTGTGCGTGTCATATGGAATTTATGTACTTTTGTCATTAATTTCCCCCAAGATATTTCTCTCTGGCCATTCATTACTGGGAAGGTAGATCAAAGGCAGGGTGGTACACTTGCCTGATCTCGAGGTCTGCAGCAGTTGCCAAAGTATATAGTTTTATTGGTTCCCTTGTGACTCTACCAGCCAGCTTCTCTACTCAAATACAATCTGTCACTTCACATTCCTTCATTCTTGGAATCCTTGTACATCATTCGAACACTGGTTGTTCAGGAATTAATATATAGAGAGAAGAAAAGTTGGCAAACTGAATGAAAATGTTCAGAAATTGAATGGCCACAAAGAAATGGATTGAGATATTTCAAAGCCTCATTGGTCACACTAGCAGAAATATCAAGAAAGAAAGTAAAACAACAATCCCAATAAAAACAAAACAGAGAAAAGTAGTAAAAACTGGAAAGAAAGGTGGAATACATAATATGAATTTCCAAAAGATAACCATTTTTTGTTATTTTTTTTAAATTCAAAATTATACATTTAAAAAATCATGCACTTCTTTAAGGCTTAATAGGAAAACAATTTTCCTGCCCCTACCAGTTCCCACTTCCAATGGCAATGACTTTCAGTCCTTCAGCTGATTTGATGTGTATCTTTGAATCTCTCTATATAGAAGCCTAAGTGATTGTTATGACCAGTTGACCAAACAACTGGTTGACTGGTGGCTATGAAGCACACCGACCACCAGGGGGCAGACACTCTATGCAGGAGCTGTCCCCGGGTGGTCAGTGCACTCACACAGCCAACTTCCCATGGCCAGCCAACCTCCTGCAGTCCCTCCCCTCAGGACTGGGCGAGATGGCCCCCATCAGCCCTGATGGCTGGCCAGGTCCAGGGACCCCACTCATGCATGAATTTGTGTACCAGGCCTTTAGTTTATGAATAACATGCATACCTAGATACTTTCTGATTTATCAGTTTTAAGCATTAGCTATTTACTTCCTACTGTGTAAGATGAAAATGTAACTTTCTTTGATCTTTTCATTCTCTAGTACACACATGTATATTTTCTGTACCTGGCTGCTGTATTTCCAGCATATTTCTATCATAATTTTAGTAAATATTTAGAATAATTGTCAGTGTTGAGAGAGAGAGAGAAAGAGGAGGAGGAGGAGGAGGAGGAG
>PVJN01013081.1:0-10688 GCA_004026805.1 Lasiurus borealis | reverse complement strand
GTCATGTCTGGCAGAATCACCCCCACTGAGCCCAGCCCAGGTTGTAAAATCAGGAACCAATTACCAGTTGAGGATACGATGTTTTGGGATAATTTGCATGCTGAGTGGAAACACCCAATGGAGAGGGGGGAAAATATAAGATACAGAGTGAAAATCACTGGAAGCTGGCAAAAAGAAGAAAAATATTAAATAGCTGCCTGTCAAAGATGCTACTTAAAATGCTACATGGAGAAAATATGGAGGGCTGATGTAAGACAACCATGCTGGAATAGGGAGTTCTGAGGATAATTGCGAGGAGATGCCGTCTATAGAAATTTGTAACTGATTAGGTTCAGGGCTCAAGGAGGAGGGTGGGATCCTAGACGATGAACAAATTCCAGACTTGTGCGACCAAGTGGAGGTCTGATTATTCTCTGAGATGGAGAAAGGAAGGCCACTCATGCATTTTGGAAAAGGTGAAATACACATGGACGTGTATTTCTTGCCTTGCTAGTATCATCATATCTGATACCTGGAGCACAACGTATTACCTACGATTGAGTGATTCTGAGTGGAAAAAAGAATTCAGCCATCACTCCCTAGGGGGGAGCGTGGTCCTTTCCCAGGAGCCCCGCCTGCAAGTCCAGGAACCAATTACCAGTTGAGGCTACGATGTTTTGAAAGCAAAGCTCTTGGAATCTGGGTTCTTCATCATCATTGGGACCATTTTTTCCTCGACCAGGAGAGAAAGTTAAGAAATGAAGACAAATAAGTGTGAAGCAGCAAAGCAGCCTTTATTATAATCAAAACGCATACCCATGTTACTACTACTATTTTACCTAACTCTATATTTTAGTGTTTGCTATATATTTTTCATTTGGTTGGCTCCGACCTCATAAATAACATTCAGATGGAAATCTCCCTTCTGCTGTTTACATTCTTCCCCTGTAAATTTCTTCCCTTTTCTTCGGAGCCAGAGAGCGGGTGCACAGCTGTCCCTGTGTGGGTGCCAGGATCCCTCGCCTGCTGTGGGGTGGGCACTCTCCCGAGGGCTGCTGCGTCTCCCTCCCTGGGGGGGTGGGAGGGAGGAGCAGCTTACTTCCCAGCTGTCCGAGCCTGGCACGAGGCTCCGTGTGCCTCCACAGGGCTGACAACCCTCTCAGATTTCTTCTCAGACTGGCTGTCACCGGGGAGAAAGGGGCAATTTGTCTTCGTTTGTACACATGTCTGTGTCTCCGAACCTTGGCCCGCCATCTGGTGACCTGTAGGATTCACGTAAACAATAACAAAACCCTCCTCCTAATCCTGGGACTTAAAAACTGTTAACACCGAACACGGGTTTATTGGGAAGAGGTGTAGATGACGAGGGCCACCGAGCTGCCCTGTAGACACGCTGACAGCTCTTTCAGTGACAGATGGACCGTTCTACCGCTTTGAATCCGCCTGGTCGGCTCGGTCCACCCAGACAGCAGCATGCCCTGTGAGAGGCGAAAACACAGAGCCGAGGAGATATTTACCCACCACTGGTAGCTCTTTCTGGCTCTGCCTGTCCTGCCTTTCCCCCCACTTTTTACTGGCACATATTATAGGGATGTGACTTCTAAAATCAGTCAGATGTACTAATGGCCAACAGTTGGCCAAGATTATTGGAGGAAAATCAACTCCATCTGCGTGGTCGGGTAAAAGATGATAGATGAGTCAATAGAAAATCACAAAAAACGAGAAACAGTTAAAGTTGGCCATTCTCAAGATGCTCACAGAGCCATCTTTTTATTGCCAAGATCACCTGTTTGCACTTGCCACCTTATGAGATGTCTTGCCCTCTCTCCGCCTGACAGTAATACCATGTGGTGCTGATGCTGAGATAATTATATGTGTAACGTCTTTTGGTCTTTCAGGATGCCAAGCTATATGTTATATTAAATATCCTTATCCTGGGCCAAATTCATCAAGAAAAAGAAATGTTTCCCCTTCTCCAGCTTTATCCAAGACATGTAATTTCTATTCACTACCAGGTGAAGGTAGCTCAAATAAAGGATGTCTCCCGTGATGAATTGTTTAATTTTAATATTTACGATAGCTGGCCCAGAGTTCAGGGAGAGAACGGCACTGTTGATTATTTGTGAAGTCTCAATTTTCTGAAAATATTGATATTTTGTTATTTACCATGACTATCCGTTCTTGTTTTGAAGACTTTGCTCCTCTTCAACCTAATTACTTTCCTTTGCAGCTTTACATGGAGGGAAAGCTTTAGAATTCCGACACCTTTTTTTTTGACCTGCCTGCTGAGGATTCAGCTGTCAGGGAGGATGCTGTTTATCTGCATTTGAATTTTAATGAATAAGAATGCCACTTACTTGTGAACACTTGAGTAATAAGCAATGTCTTAGCGTTATCTCTTTGATTAATCTTGCTCGTCACTTGCGAATATATGACATGCACCATATGCAAGTAAACACACTGCTTTAGCTTTATTGGAATTTGCTCCAAAAAGCACTTTGATCAGATGATTTTAAATGCGCTACTTGAACCTTTCAGTAGCTAGCTTCTAGGTTTTCAGGTCATGGGCTTGGGTCTGAGCAATAGTTCTTGATATTCCTGGAAGCGAATGGGAGAAGTTGATGGGAATTGTAAACTATTTTGGGGGAAGAGAGAAAAAGCTATGGAAGGAAATGGAAGTAAGAGGGAATTGGCTTAGGTTCTTGCACCCAAGTTAGAGATCAATGACATAGGAGCCAGAGGTCTTGAGTATATAACAAGTTAAGCAGCAAAAGCACCCTTTATTATAATCAAAATACATACACATGTTAGTACTATTTTACTTAACTCTGTATTTTTGTGTTAGCTATATATTTTTCATTTGATCGGCGCCGACTTCATAAATAAAATTTAGATGGAAATCTCCCTTCTGTGGGTCTTTTGTGATCATGGCTTGCAGGAGGTAGAAAGTGCCAAGACACAGGAGCCACCAGGAGTGGTGGCCAGAGGTAGCTAATCCCGTAGTTCTAAGGTTTCCTGGCTGTTATGTCGGGTGTGAGGGCTCATCTAGGTAAGGCAAGCCTGTCTTAGTAGCTTGGTGATGTATTCCATACAGATTTTGTTGAATTTAAAACAAATCAGCAAATCCAGACAAGCATTCTCTGAGCAGGGAAAATCGTGCTTAAAATACAGTGGTACCTTGAGATACAAGTTTAATTCGTTCTCTAACCTTGAGGCATGGGAAACTATGAGATGCTCGAGTCTCGGTAAACTGGTGGGTCGTGTGCAGCCAGCCGATCCGCGCCATCACTCCTATCTCAAATGTTGCTCATGTTTTGACAGCTCGTATCTCAAAAATCTCGTATGTTAGGGCACTCGTATCTCGAGGTACCACTGTACTTACATTCCAGCCAAAGAAAGGGACAAAGCCTCAAAGATGGGCCGGTGGAGGGTATTGCTTTCCAGATTGGGACGGCACCAGTGTTTTCAGGGGCTCTATGCTTTGCTTACTGTTTAATAATTTTAGGTTAAACATTATTTGCTTAATGTTTAATAATTTTAGGTTAATTAAATTCTTAGTAAAACGGAGTTACAAATGCTTGACCGGTATAAATAATGGGTAAGAATGGGGATCATGGTGACTAGTCGCCTGGGAGGAAGGCTTTACCATTGTTGTGGAGGAGGATGGTAAGTTTTGTCCTTTAGGGGAAGGGATTTTCTGCGTTACCTCCACTTCCGGTGTCTCCCCACTCCTCTGTGAGGGGTATTTTCCGAGGCCCCTGCGTTCTTCCTGTTGTGTTAGTTCTCTTGGCGTCCTCTTCAGGGAAACACTCTCATCAACCTAGAGAGTAGAGGCTTGCTGTTTTTCTCTTTCCTATTTCTCTTTCCATTTTCTATTTTTCTATCTGCTACACGAATATTGCAGATTTGCTCATGGAATTTGTGTTTTCAGTCTTTCATGCGTATTATACCTTCTTTGCAGTTATTTGAAATGCAAGTGTGAAACGTGGTGTATGCTGAGAATTAAACCTGCCTCACCCTGATCGCTCCTTATTATTTTTATTCCATAAAAAACTACTGAATGAGTTAATATGTAATACATAATATTTATGATTCTACTTTGACTTTGGAGTTGGCTGTTCATCTAAGCGAAAACTTCCTTCTTTTCACATATCCTGCATGTCTATACAAGTTCCTAAAGAAATAATTCTCTCTCTCTCTCTCTCTCTCTCTCTCTCTCTCTCTCTCTCCCTCTCTCTCCCCCTCTCCCTCTCTTTTATACACACACACACACACACACACACACACACGAGTCATGTATTTATAATTGAATACAAATAGATAACAAATGTAATTATACTTCTATTCTAGATTTTAATAGGCCGCAAATTACTAATCATACATATTATGAAGCACTTTAAATTACTGTATATTTACATATTCTAAATTTAATTTAATTTGCATATCGTTGAAAGTGCACACTTACAGTCTTCTTTGTCTTCATCTTCATTATTTAGATAATTCAATAATTTATTGACTTGCCTTTATTTTGCTGTCGACCTTTATTTCAATTTTACTTTCCTACATGTTTGCGAGAGAAGTGTAGAAATGAAAAATTTACACTTGAATTTTCCTTCCCTATCTATGTTTTTGTGGCATTAATAAAATTAAATTCATCACCATGCACACATTCATTTCTTTATGGTTTCTTGGGCAGGATTTTTCCCATGATTCTTAGCAAGTTTCTTCTCCAAACTATGAAATAAATTTCCAAAGTCTTTAAGTATTTTTTTTTTTACTAAATGGAGGGTTAATTCCAGAGATTGGTGTGGGATAAATATGGGGAAAAGCAAAAGTAGATATATATTTGTTTGTATCGAAAATTATACAATAATTAATAAAAATATAAGAATAAACTCTGTTGCACATACAACTCTAAACCCACTTTTGCCCCACCCTGTATAGCAATGGATCTTAAGAGGTTTAATTACCACAATTAGGTGGATTTGGAAGGGAAATCAGAAAGATCATAAAAATATATTGCTAAATTCCTACTGAGAAAGCAACGTGTAAAGCATTCTATTGGCTATAAATATTAGTTGATTTAGATGCTGAAAGGTTATGTTATGAGTGCAAATGTGATCATGGCAACTAGGGGAATGGTCTTTATTTGCCTTTGGAAAAATTATGATTTTGAACATTTTGTGAGAGATGATGTACTTGGTGAGCATGTCTCCATGGATTAAATGCCTTTGTTATCCCAAGAAATGGAGCCATACTGTTGGTGATAAAAGTCCATTTTCCTCAATTAATTAGATTTTATTAATTCTCTTGTCTTCATGATTAAGTTAAGCTGAACCCCCAAGGAGTCATTTGGACCTCATATTAGACTTATTCTTTCTCAGTCCTTCTCTAGAGAATCCTAAAGGATCTCAGTCCCACCACTGACCTTGCTAGAGGAAAATTATAATGGTTACTGGGAACATAACTTTGACTTTTGGAATGTTTCATTGTAGTTATAGTAGAAATAAGTGTTATATTGTGAAGTTTACATTTTGATTAGAAATAACTGTTTTTTGGTTATAAAAGGCGATTACATAAGTAAAAAGTGATACTGAAGATACATTTAAAGAGACATGGCAGAAGTTAAACGAGGTATACATTCTGAGATAAGAGTACTTATTATCTGTTTAATTACAAAGACATTATCTCCTACTATACATCTTGCGAATAGAAATTAACATCTAATATATTAAAGAAGTTACAAATAGGAGATAAATATGCAGAGATGAACGCAGAGTGATTATGTCTCTATTATGTTACATAAATGAATCTGTGTAGGTGATACTTACCTGATGACTACTGCGTGACAAGCTGAACTGTCAACTAAAGCGTAGATGGTATGCCTATGTTAGTTGACTTAAAGTTATTATTCAGATTATCTGAATGAAAAGATTTATTTACCTAAAATTCCCAGATCACCACAGCAGATGATATTTTTATCTGGAAGGTTATTTAGCACACAGGCAGCACTACAGAGATATGGCAAGGCATTATGAGTTTAATATTCAAAGAAGGCTGTGATTACTGGGAGATCTGAAAAGGTAAAGCCACTGTGATCTGGGAAGATTTTATAAATGAGACAAAAACTTATTCTAGAAGTTACAGTTCAAAGGGAAGGAAAATGGGGGAGGCAGACAGAAAGAAGGACCAGTGCTCCACAGAGGAAAAGGATGTATGAACAAAAACAGGCTACTTGAAGGCATGGCTAGGTGGGAGCGAGCAGAGAGATGATAACGTTTCAGTGGGAAATGAGAATTCAAATGGGAGAGTGCTTATGGAAAACCTTAATTAATGATCAGTTCAGAAAGTTTAGATTTTATCCTCAAGGCAATTAGATTTTGAAGCAGAACATGCTATTTGGAAATCACATATTTGGAGGTGGTACACAAACGAATTGCCTCTAGAAGAGACTAGCAGCAGGGGCAGTTTGCAGAGACAAATGTGGAAATCGGTAGATGAGATGAAAAACTGAAGATAAATGGGCTAGACATCTCATCTAGGACAATATCGGGAGGCTTGATTTAAACATGGAAATCCTCAGGAATTGGCACAGAGAAGGGCAAAGCCATGTCCATAGCCTCCGTGAGGCAGAGGAGGTGACTAAATAGGACACTATCCAGCGTCAGTCTTCGGACTGAAAGGTCCTAGATACGATTCCGGTCAAGGGGCATGTACCTTGGTTGCGGGCACATCCCAGTTGGGGGGCGTGCAGGAGGCGGCTGATCGATGTCTCCTTCTCATCGATGTTTCTGACTCTCTATCCTCTCTCTTCCTCTCTGTAAAAAAAACCAGTAAATTATATATTTAAATAGGACACTATCCTGAGAAGAAAGTGAACGTGATAACCTGAAAGGCCAACCAACTCAAAATTAGAAAGGACTTCGCAGTGAGAACAAATCTGTACATGCGAGAAAAGACCTCCAACCTGGGGGACATTCAAGAGTGGAGCTTTGAATTTGCAGTGAAAGGAGGGACGAAAATGGGGGTCCCGGGGCAAAAAGACCGTTGGCCATTTCTCTCGGGAAGGTCTGCAGCTCCGATGAAAAATTTACAATAATAGACGGAAAGGCCCAATTTTGTCTACACGTATGAGCAGGCATTTTAGAAATGCATTTAGTTGCCTGTGTGAACGGTTGGTTTCTCTTCGTTGCTTTTTTCTGGGCATGGAGTCTAGTTTGATTAAGGCCTTATTTGTATCACGCACAGAAACCTACATCCTTCAACCCCCTTCTCTTCTGCGCACCCCCACTCGCTTCTCTTAGCGCTGGCCTCTTTGTGTGGAGTTGTTATTAAATAAAACGAAGAGCGCAGGTAATTAGCATGTGGATAAGACCCGCCGAAGAAGGCCTGAACGGGAGACTCAGAGGCAGCAAGCTGTGATAATCCCATTACAGGCTTTGCTTCGGCGGGGGCCTCGGATGCCAAGCACATCATGAGACGGCGGGGGGTCTGCCGTTTTACCGGCTGAGGTTTCCCCCAGGATGGGCCCCGCTTAGGGAATCAGATGGGAGATCCATCATTTTATGAGGAACATTTTATCAGGCTAATTAGTGCTCAGGCACCCGCTTCTCTGGGTTCAATTGATGAGTTTGCCCCCAATGACTCTCCCAGCCCTCATCAGCAGTCCTTTTCTACTTTAGCTGAATAACAGTGTTCCTGTTTACTTCTCCTTCCTGTTAACCTCCCGCCCTCCCAGCTGCATTACCAACGGGCAGGGCTTCAGAGAGAGAGGCAAATTTACAGTGCACTAAGCCGACCTAATGCAAAATGCAGCGATTGCTGTTGCTCCTTAGGGGAATGCAGGCATAATTACTGCACTTTTCCCCCAGTGGTGAGGTCCCCAGTTAGTTTTGCACAAACTGGAGCTCAGGAGCAGAAAGTTCCCTAGGATTACAGATACAAGATAAAACAGAACAGAACAAAACAAAACAAGAGTATTTCAGAGGCTTTCATTAGGTCGCCTTATGCACTGGCTTCATCAGCGTGTGTTTGTAAATCGCTGCCAGGATCCTAGGCTGTATGGGGGTGCTCTTCCAGCTGAAGTAATACAGTGGCACCTCGAGATACGAGTTTAATTCATTCCGTAACCTTGAAGTGTGGGAAACTATGAGACGCTCCAGTCGCAGTAAACTGGTGGGTCGTGTGCAGCCGGCCGATCCGCGCGATGACTCCTATCTCAAATGTTGCTTGTATTTCAAAGCAAAAATTGCTAGCATCTCAAAAATCTCCTATGTTAGGGAACTCGTATCTGAAGGTACCACTGGATTCGGATTTGGTTTGGGAGCACTTGGAAGTGAACTTTTCCCTTGGAGACCATGGCTGTCCTTTTGCCAGAAAGACTGGAAGAAAATTCATTCTTCTCATTTCATCAAAAGATCCGCACTCTCTCTCTAGTTTCCCAGTTTATCCCAAGGCAGAGTTTGCAGCAAGAATGCAGGAGAGGCGGGATCAGTGGATGGGACGGTACTCCCCCAAGTGAGCTATAGGGACCAGGGCAAAGCTTTGTACTCTTTGACCTACATCTCCCCATGACCCCTCTCCCCAGGCCTTGAGAGCCAACATTCTGTGTCCTAAATTAATAGTCTATTTTGAACCAGGTACAATGTCTGGATGTTTTGGTTAGTCTCCAGTGCCTGCCTTTAGCGCAGTAGTTCTCAACCTGTGGGTCGTGACCCCTTTGGGGGTCAAACGACCCTTTCACAGGGGTCACCTAAGACCAGTGGAAAATACCTATTTCCCATGGTCTTAGGAACTAACACACCACTCCTCGGTGTAGCAAAGTATAGCAATGTAGTTTACTGTTGTCCTATGAATACTGTTGCCCATGTTACACCAGGATTCAAACAAAATTTCATTTATTTGTCATTAGAAATAAATATTTCACAATATATAATTACATATTGTTTTTGTGATTAACCCCTATGCTTTAATGATGTTCAACTTGTAACAACGAAAATACATCCTGCCTATCAGATATTTACATTACAGTTCATCACAGTAGCAAAATGACAGTGATGAAGTAGCAACGAAAATAATGTTATGGTTGGGGGTCACCACAATATGAGCAACTGTATTAAAGGGTCGCGGCGTTAGGAAGGTTGAGAACCGCTGCTTTAGCGGTTTTGAATTTCACACGGCTTTCACACAGATTTCATGGAATGCCAGGTACCCCATCCTCACCAGAAACACACGTCTGAATTAGAGATTGGTCTCCTCCACAAATTGGCTTTGATACTGGGCAACTTGCTAAACTTCATAAACCTTGAGTTTATTTATTTCTGAAATGGATCCAATACAAACTACCTCGTTCGAAGGAACAAATGAGATGCTCTCATAAAGCAGTTTGCCGAGTTTCTGACACTTAATAAGCAGGACATTTTCATATCCCATTTTACTAGTGATAACACTCACAGGAATAATGATCCATCTTTCACACTTGCTCCAGGTAGGGTTGGAAGATGATCCAAGGTGTAGAGTACAGAACAGCGCCCGAAGGGTTTTACATCAGCATGTCCCAGGCAAGCAGTGGATGATGGAGATTCGGGTTAAAGTAAAGCATAGTCTAACGGTAGGAAAAGCATATGAGTGGGAAGCAGTGATTGGCAGTCTTATCAGATAGCTGGGTCGGCTGTCATTTATCATCCAGCTGGTCCTCTGGCAATGGGTCAAAGGTCAGAACATAGGCCTCACCTTTCCAGATGTGGACTGGCATGGACAACATGGCCGCCAGATTACTAAGTGATGTATGAATGGAGAGGATGTAGAAATGTTTGGGCATTATGAAAAGTGACCAGGCAGAAAGAGACCCTTGGAATCTGAGCAGAGATCAATTGCAAGGTTCTTGCATATGTTTGTTTGGGCTTTAATAATTAATCATGATGATATGTTCAAGAACACGGGGTTAGAATTCCCTCAAAGGAACCTGTTTCAGGTCAAAACGGGGAAAGGACTTAACTTATAAGGGGAATTGTGTGTCTTAAATAGTAGAAAGATAAAAGATGCAGGAACTTGAGGTACAAGCATTGACTAGGAGGCCAGGAGGTGATGCTGAGACTTACAGACAGATGTCGTAAAAGATGGGAACTACTGGATGTCCGGCCAGCTTTAATCACTTGTAGGGAGCATGATTCCAGAAGCATTAGTCAGAGAGAAGAGAAAGCCAGAATCCTCAGGTGAACACGGCGATAAAAGAGGCATGAGGAGTCTTCATGGGGGAAATGGACTTACCTCAGGTCTATTACCATTGGATAGAAATAATAGAAATTGTGTTTTGTTTTATTTTAGTTGTTTGGCCATATTGAATATCGAATCAATATCATATTGAATCAATCAACACAGATTCTTGGGTGCGTATTCCACGCAAGACCCTGTATTTAGAAATTCTTTTTAAAAAAATATATTTTAATTGATTTTTCACAGAGAGGAAGGGAGAGGGATAGAAAGTCAGAAACATCGATGAGGGAGAGACATTTTTTTTTTAAATTAAATCTTTATTCAGATTATTACATTTGTTTCTCTTTTTTCCCCTCCATAGCACCCCTCCACCCAGCTCCCACCCTCCCTCTGCCCTTAGCTCCCTCCCATTGATCTCATCCATAGGTGTATGATTTTTGTCCAGTCTCTCCCTGTACACCCTTCACCCCTTTCCCCCTAAGAATTAACAGTCC
>PVJN01013080.1:0-49796 GCA_004026805.1 Lasiurus borealis | reverse complement strand
TCCTCCCCGAAGGTCATGGAGCCGCCGCCGCTCCCCGAGTTCAGCGGCCGCTACGCGGTGTCCCGGCCGGTGCTGAGCGAGCTCGCCTTCCAGCAGCAGCACGAGCGGCGCCTGCAGGAGCGCAGGACGCTGCGGGAGCGACTGGCCCGGAGCTGCAGGTCAGCCGGCGGGCGCGGCGGCCCGCCACGCGTCCTTCCCGGTGGGAGGCAGGCGCCAGCGGTCTCCGTGCGAAGTTGACTCCGGTCTCAGAGCGCATCTTGGGGCAGAGGGTGCCCCGGGAGAGCCCTGCCTCTCTTCCTCCGTGGGGGACGCCTGGAGCGCTCCTTGCGGGATCCGGCGGGTCCCCAAGCTGCTTTGTGGGGACGGCCAGGCGGAGGAGAGTGGGGAAGAAAGGGGCTCGATTAAAAAGAGGTGATGGGGACAGTCATCACCTGACCAGGAGGAGTCCTAGAGCTCCCTCCGTCAGGCAGGATGCCACCGGAGACGACAGGGAGTGACAGCCAGGCGCGGGAGAGCGCGCGCTCCGCGGCCTCCCCAGTGGGCAGGGGACCCGGGGAACCAAGCCGGCCGCCTGTTACACACATCACAAACACAGAATTAGAGAGCCGGCCACTGCTGCCGGGTCTTCTCTTTAAAAACATTTAAAAAAATATATAGAACATTTAAAATACATATAAAAGTAAATCGCAGTATAATGAACCTCGTCTCCGTGTTTTTACCCATCACCCAGCTTCAGTGATGATCTACTCAAAGTTAACCTTCTTTCATCCATTGCCACCCACTTGTCCGGCCCCCCACCAACCCTATTTCTCTTTCTCTCCATATATATGTTGGGGCAAAAGTAGCTTTACAGTTGTTTGTATGGAAAGTAATACAATAATTAAATGGATAATAATACAAGAATGAACTTTGTGTTTCTCATACTCACAACTGTAAACCTCCTTTTGCTCCAGTCTCCTGTGTGTGTATACTTTTGCCATATATATATATATATGTATATATATACACACACACACACACACACACACACACACACACATATATATATATATATATATATATATATATATATATATATATGGACTCTTAATACATTTAAGTACTTAAAAACATATGCATTCACAATTCCATTATCAGGAGTCAAAGAATGTTCACTTACTGTTAATATTGTTTTCTTTTATCTATTGGTTGTTGAGTTTAAAAAAATACTAAATAGCAAGGTACAGCAAGGTGTGCATTTATCGAGTTTTGCAAAACTGGTTCCAAGCTTGTATTGCCAAAATACACAGAGCGTGTTTATTTTTCTTAAAAGAAAAAGAGAAGTAGAAGAAGGCGCCTGGGGATAGGAGTCTTGAAAATTAATCTCCGCTAAGAGACTCCCCATTGATCAACGTATGGCTGGACCAGCAAAGGGGTTCTTGTGTACGGATATTTTCTCAGAGGATTAAGAAGGTGGGGGTGGGGGACACTTAATCCTGAGTTTCCTACCGGGGTGCATTTAAAAGGGCAGATAGAGTTCTTGGCAGAAGCATGGTCAGTACTTGGGTGTTGATATTTGCAATTCTCAATCTTTCTGAATAGTTGTCAACATTAGAACACATGAAGGGTTCAAAACGTTGTGAATGCTTGCGGCTGAGGTTAGACTGGAAACCCAGTTTTCTTGCTTTTCGACAGCTGTTCAAGAAAGCGAGCCCTTGGTGTGCTGAAGACTCTCCTGCCCGTCTTGGACTGGCTCCCCAAATACCGTGTCAAGGAATGGCTGCTCAACGACATCATTTCGGGAGTTAGCACTGGGCTAGTGGGTACGCTGCAAGGTAAGGTGGTGGTGGATTGGCCCCAGGTGGTTGTGAATCAGTCTCCAGAAGCGGTTCATAACTTCCCCCAGGCTCCCCTGGTCTGTACCAAGAGCTTCTCACCTTGGAAGGAGTCATCTTTCCTCTAGACTAGAGAGCCTCTTAGTGGAGAGAGTTGCATCCTTCTTCCTCCTCTTCCTCTCCCTTAGAGTTCTCTTTCTGGGAAACCGTGCTGTTTCTCTTAGGGATGGGGAACCTTTTTTCTGCCAAGGGCCATTTGGATATTTATAACATCATTCCCGGGCCATACAAAATTATCATCTTAAAAATTAGCCTGCTATCTTAGGTCAGACAGTTAATTAACTCATCCTTCAGGCACTGGTAGGGCCAGATCAAGTGATTTCTCAGGATATTTCCCACCCTGCATGGCCCAACTACAACCCTATTACCTAAGGCTTCCCAACTTTTATTGACCATAATTCACAGTAAGAAATATGTATCACATCACAATCTGTACACATTTAGCTCATTTTGTTAAATAACATTTACCTCACTACAAGTGATGCACTCTGATATTTTCTATTGTCTTGTTTTAATATGCTTACATATATACTTTATATATATATATATACATATATATATATATATATATATATATATATATATATATAATTTATTGATTTTCTACAGAGAGGGAGAAGGGTAGAGAGTTAGAAACATCGATGAGAAAGAAACATTGATCAGCTGCCTCCTGCACACTGCCTATTGAAGATGTGCCCGCAACCAAGGTACATGCCCTTAACCAGAATCCAACCTGGGACCCTTCAGTCCGAAGGCCAACGCTCTATCCACTGAGCCAAACTGGTTAGGGCTGCTTACATATATTTTTTAAATGATAATTACAGCCCATAAAGTTACTTTACATCTCACACATGGTCTTGATATGCCCTTTAAAACTGGCTTAAAGGAAAGTGGAGGAAGTATTTTAGCCTGAACTACACATAAGTATTTTTTCTGCTCCCCTCCCCCTCCTTTTTAATCCCTCTCCTTATTTTAATCTCTGGCAAAATGTCCCGGGATTGGTGGTTATTACCTTTTTTTTTTTTAACTGGCTTTATATAACATTTCCACGAGCATCTTGCAAATCCATTGCCTATTTGGTGAATAATATTCTTCTCAATCTTGCTTTTGCCCTCCCCCCAATTCTATAAAGCCCCTGGATCATGAAAACAGAAATCACATTTATTTATTATAATTTTATGGAGCATCTACTATGTGCCAGGCACTAGGTATGCTGGCATGAAGAAAATACAACACTTGCTTACAAGTAGCACAGTTCAGTAGAAAAATAGGTAATAATTGGGTGTAAAAAGGCTGTGGTACCAGGAGAAGTAACATTGCCTGCTAAGAGAGTGTACACAGGTTGCACTCAACCCAGCCTGTAGGGGATTCGGAATGGCTTTCTGTAGGTTGAATTGTCAGAGCTGAGTTTCCCTAAAGGTTAAGTCTGAGTTTGCTGCATGAGCGAAGTGGGGTGAGGTGGGGAAGAATGTTGAAAGATGACTTGGTAATAGACTATTTCAGAAATTAGAAATAGTTGTTGAGCAATTCATGAGCCAAAATTTGCTTGTGGAGATCTTAAGATTACTCAGAGCAGGACAAATAGATTCCCACAGAGGAGTAGTATATTTTGTGGTCCCAGTGTGGAGTATCAGTCTGGTCAACCATGTTTTTGTTTTTTATTAATTTGAGGAACAGGGAGAGAGAGAGAAACATCAATTTGTTGTTCCACTTATTTATGCATTCATTGGTTGATTTTTTAAAGCTGATTTTTAGGGGGAGAGAGGGAGAGAGAAAGAGAAATATCTATGTGAGAGCAGAACAGTGATGGGCTTCCTCCTGCATGCTCCTTACCAGGGATGGAGCCCACAACGCAGGCAATGTTGGGGGTAACGCACAACCATTGAGCCACACTGGCAAGGGCATTGGTTGATTCTTTTTTAAAAAAAAAATTTTTTTTATTGATTTCAGAGAGAAAGGGAGAGGGAGAGAGAGAGAGAGAGAGAAACATCAATAATGAGAGAGAATCATTGATCGGCTACTTCCTGCACGTCCCCTACTGGGGGTTGAGCCCACAATCCAGACATGTGCCTTGACTGGAATGGAAACTGGGGCCCTTCAGTCCGCAGACTGATGCTCTATCTACTGAGCCAAACCAGCTAGGACATTGGCTGATTCTTGTTTGTGCCCTGACTGAGGATCAAACCTGAAATCTTGGCTTATTGGGATAATGTTCTAACCAGTTGAGCTGCCTGGTCAAGCCTGGTCAACTGTGTTTTAAATCACAGAGGTGGATGGGAACCTAGGATGAGGCTGTGCATTTCCTAAGTTAAATGAAGACAAGTTCTTGTGTGCACAGTGAACTCTCATAGGTGTGACATGGCCATATCCTTTGACTCCTCAGGGGCAGGAAGCATGTGCCCTGATCAGGAATTGAACTTGTAACCTCTTGGTGCAAGGGTGGATGCTCAATCACTGAACCACACCACTGGGCTTACCAAATTCTTTTATAACAAAGACTAGAGGTCCAAAGCATGAATTTGTGCATGGGTGGGGTCCTTCAGGGTTGCCTGCGGGGATCGGGCCAAAAACTCGCAGTACAATGCCTCCTGAAGCTCCTACCTGCCACTCCCACTCCTCCTAGCCCCACTGCTTGCTGTGGTCCCACACCCAATCAGTCCTGATTGGGAGAGGCTCATGCCACTGCTGCAGCAGCACTTGCCAGCCAAACCCTGTGGGATCGGGCCAAAACCGGCTCTCTGACGTTTCCTGAAGGGTCCTTGATTGCAAATGGGCACAGGCTAGGCCAAAGGACCCCACGGGTGCATGATTGGGGCTCAGGAGGGACTTGGGGAAGGCTCCAGGGCATGTCTGGCCCATCTTGCTCAGTCCCCATCAGTCAGACCCCAGCAGCAAGCTAACCTATGGGTCAGAGTGTCCTCCTTTCTTCCTCCCTACCCCCCGTGGTCAGTGCATGTCATAGCTAGTGGTTGAGCAGCCTTAGGGTATCATTAGCATATTACACTTTGATTGGTTGAATAGTCGACTGGTCACCAGACGACTGGACACTTAGCATATTAGGCTTTTATTATATATGATGACTAGAGTATGTTTAGGTAGCAGTTGGCCTAAGTAGGACACTATACGAAAACTGAAAGAGTTCCCCTTTCTAGGCCTGTAAGAACAGCAGAGCCAAGTTTCAGGAAATGGAAGTTTAAGAAGGGCTTAGTCACCCAGCTCGGGGCTTATTATTTTTATGCATACAATGTGCATGCTTATTTTTACAAAAGTGGGAGCACATATATGTACTAGCTTGAATTCTACTTTTTCTCTTTTTTTTGTACTTCACATGTCCATGTAAATGTATTTCTATATATCACATCAACTTTATTCATTGAATTATAGTTCATAAAGTATAATTAACTACTTCCTTATTTTGAGGCACTGATTCAGAAAATAATTTTGGGGCGCCTATAGGCCAGAATATTTAGGTTGTAGCCACACTTTTTTTTTTTTACTCTTATCAAGGGCTTTATTTTTTTCTCACTTTAAGTGAATGAAATATGGGAAGGTAATATGGACTAACATATGATGACTATGTAAGAAGTATTTAATCAAGGAAAAGAGTACATCATTCTCATCTTCCACCCCTCATGTACATGGATCGGTTGAGATTTCTTCAGACCAGATGACATTCATGTACCCACAACTGCTTGGGTTAGTGTAGCGGAGAAGATGATGTCTGAGGAGAGCCCAGGGGTGTTGTCTTGCCTGCTTCTTTGTACAATTGTCATTTTGCTTCTTTGTTTGAATCTAATATCTGTTCCCCAACAAGATAGGGCAGAGCAACAATGACTGTGTCCCTCAGAATTCAGGTGAACACAGGGAAACAGCGAACTCGGTGAAACTGCCTATACACACAACTGGTAGTATAAACCTTTGGACTGAATTGACAAGAAGTTTTTTTGGTTTTTTTTTTAATATATTTTATTGATTTTTCACAGAGAGAACGGGAGAGGGATAGAAAGTCAGAAACATCAATGAGAGAGAGACATCGATCAGCCACCTCCTGCACATCCCACACTGGGATGTGCCCGCAAGCAAGGTACATGCCCCAACCAGAATCAAACCTGGGACTTTTCAGTTCACAGGCCAAAGCTCTATCCACTGAGCCAAACCGGTCTCGGTGATAAGAAGTTTTTAATCAACAACTGACTTGACTTGCCTTTTTCCACTCCTATGATCAGTAAGTGATCCAATTACTGATCAGTTGAGTCAGTTCTTTAGAACTATTGATTTGTGTAGATACAATCATTATCCCAGCAGATTTGAATCATGTTCTGCAGACTAGCCTAGCTATGGACTGCAGGCACAATAAGGGAATGCTCAGGACACTGCAAATCGGAGGTCTCTATGAGAAGGCCTTTCTTTGTACAGTAGAAATATGCCGTCACTTTTGTTTGCGAATTCAATCTTTTTGGATATACTTCTAGGCATGGCGTATGCTTTACTAGCTGCAGTTCCTGTTGGATATGGTCTCTACTCTGCTTTTTTCCCTATCCTGACATACTTTATCTTCGGGACATCAAGACACATCTCAGTTGGTAATTATAAGCATATACTACAATTTGTATTCCTGTTTAATATGTTTGGGCCATATTGTGTGTATTTTGCTTCCATATTTTTGTTAATGTTTTCCAAAAAATAGGGCTTTAGTGATATGCCTGCTTTTTCTATTCAGAGATGCAAATAGTTCTTCTTAGCTTTCAAAATACTTTGCCTTCAGTTTGCTTTACAGTTAACTCTCTTTTTCATGAAGCAGAGAAATTGAAAAATTGTTAAAATTACAGCCTATCTTCATATTTTGGCATGGTTTAGTTTTTTTTATATTATTATTATTATTATTATAAACTAGAGGCCCGGTGCATGAAATTCATGCACAGGTAGAGTCCCTAGGTCTGGTCAGTGATAAGGGCCAATCATAGCCTTCTGGCTGCTGGCCAGGGACTTCCTTCATTCCATGCCACCCCTTTGGTGGTCAGTGTACGTCATAGTGAGTGGTTGAACTCCTGATTGGTCGAACTCCCAAGGGGATAATTTGCATATTAGCCTTTTATTTTGTAGGATTTGACTCCATATTTTGAAAGTGTTCTCTTCTGTAACAAAAAAAATGACCATAAAAATTGTCAAGAGGTCTTTGAACTTACTGTTTTAACAGACTGGCTTAGCATTTACTAAATCATGTTCATCAAATACATATTCATTATTTCATTAAAGAGCACACTTATTTTTAAGTCAGTAAGATTGGAAGACTGGCAGAATCATGCCAAAACAATTTAGAAACTAAGCTTGGCTTTCCTTCTTAGAATGGTTCAAAATAGGTTTATTTCCTGCAGTATTTAAAATCTGAATTTTCTTTTGCTAGAATGTTCTACTAAGTAAATGTTTTAATGCTACTCTGCTACTTTGATGTTTACACTTGAGGTAATTTTGCACATCCACCCATCTGCTGAGTAGCCATGTCTACCTGGGCAATCCTCTTGAAACAAAGACAACCCATATCCTTGTCCTTACTTCTATGTCCCCCTATATCTGGCATATTGTTTTGACCCTGGAAGGAGGTCAGGAAGAGGTTTTATTGATTGAAAGAACTTCCTCATCTGAGAGAACTGATCAATACCAAATGCTTGATGAGGCAAGAAACATAGAAGCTGATTTTTCTCTTTGGTATTTTGCCCGTGTAGATATTCCATGTTACTGGATTTTGGTACTGAGCCCTCCCAGTTGTTAAAGCCTTGCATGAGTAAAGGGTAGGGTCATCATCATGGACAAACATATCAGCATGTTTCTCTCTTGTTCATTTCTGGATCCTTGAATGCCTTAAAACATTTGATTTTTTAGCTTCTTTTATGAACAAACAATATAGATTTTCCCAACCACAGCTAATTATCTCACACATCTTTCTAATCCTATGTAGACATAACATGTTGAACCTAAACACTTGTGATTAATAATTTTTAATTGATAGAGACTTTCTCTCTCAGGTCCTTTCCCAGTGGTCAGTTTAATGGTGGGATCTGTTGTTCTGAGCCTGGCCCCAGACGAAAAATTTCTCATACCCAGCAGTAATGGAACTATATCAAATGCTACCATGATAGACAACGGGGCTAGAGATGCAGCAAGAATATTGATTGCGAGCACCCTTACTCTTTTGGTTGGAATCATACAGGTAAAGGAATTATAAGTAAAATAGGGACTGGCATGATTTTTATTTGAAGTAACTAACTGTTGATGACCTAAAAATAAAAGGCCCTTCAAAGTGAGAGGCAACAATCATTTACTGAGATCAATAAAAATAGCTTATTCCAAATGCATTGATTTAGGCAGAAGCCCAATTAATGTTCCAATTAGGAGATGAAGGCAATGGGTATTTATGGAAAAGGGGAGAGGTACAATTATATCAATAGAAGGAAAGCATTCCTATTGGTGCAGATAACATAACATAGTGGTGTTCATTCTAAACAATGCTTTTAAATTTCAGTCCAGTAGTCAGAATAACTCATTCCTTGTTATCTTTGCAAAAGATCACAGGAATAGGTGCATGTTTTTTGATCTTAGGATCTAGAAATACCTCAAAATTAATATTACCCACTTTTTTCACATTTTAGAGTGATGGAGGTGGGGGGGAGATGTGGAGCATTAAGAAATTCAGATTTGTTTCCTACAAGTATCTTTGTTACAGGCAGGTTACCAGAGCTAAAATTGGTGTTAAGTTTAATTTAATAACTCAAGCAAGTAGGTTCTTCTCCCAGGCAAACATTTAATTCGTCCCTCCTTTTCTTGTTCTAGTTGGTATTTGGGGGTTTGCAGATTGGATTCATAGTGAGGTACTTGGCTGATCCTTTGATTGGCGGATTCACAACAGCTGCTGCCTTCCAAGTGCTGGTCTCACAGCTAAAGATCATTCTCAACGTTTCAACCAAGAACTATAATGGAGTTCTCTCCATTATCTATGTAAGTGTTTCTTCTTATTCTAGGGATGGCTCACTGAGAATGTGTTC
Source organism: Lasiurus borealis (assembly GCA_004026805.1). NCBI lineage: Eukaryota > Metazoa > Chordata > Mammalia > Chiroptera > Vespertilionidae > Lasiurus > Lasiurus borealis. Next base: position 40,882 of record PVJN01013080.1, on the reverse strand, counting down.
TTTTCCTCTTTAACGTGAGTCTGTAGAGCCTATGTCCCTCCATACCATACTTTGGGAGTCGCTGAAAGCATTCTTCTCTGAAAAAAGCAATAAAATCATGGGTAACATCGAAAAAGGCAGATTTTGCAAATCATTATTCTCAGTTGGTCAAAATGGTTTCAGAAGTGTCATTGCACTTAAAAATACTAATGAAAACAAAGTGGTATAATGAAGCTAGGACTGCTCGGAGCGGGGGCGGTAATATTGAGTTCCAGTCTTAACTTTGCCTCTGACAAGCTAAGTGACCTCTGGTACATAATGTAGGATAATGGCTGATAGTACCTACCAACTAAGTTAAATAAAGATAGATGAGGAGCATTTTGGCTGGCACAGAACAAGTACTCAATAAAAGTAGTTACTTTGAAATTATTATTTCACATCTCAAGGCTCTTTTATTTGCAAAATTAAACAATTGGACATGCATCTCTAAAGCCCTTTTTAACTCTGAGAGTCCATAAAATGTATAATGTAAATGTCTGAGCAATTATAGATGAAAAGGAACATTAGATTCAGAGATGATTAAACATGCAAAAGAGATGCAAAAGAAGGATGTAAAGCACACTAATTAGATTGAAAAGTTCTTGTATCTAAATATATATTCTATGTAAGGCATGTTTTTGATGCTTGAAAGTGATGATAATAGTAACATGATGTCACCCTGGCTTGGGGGGAATGATATGCAAAAATAACATGTCAGCATTCAGAATGGAGTCCTTTAGTGATCCATGTATTAGCTTCTAAAACAATGTAAGGCCATGCATCTATATCTAAAAACTAGTGAGGTGGTCAGGAATGTTCTCAATTTCACAACAGTGCCATCATCCCACATTACGCCATGCATTCAACAAATATTATCCAGTGCCTATTATGATCAGTTACTATGCTAAGCATTGAGAAAGGAGGAAGTATAACAGTAATTAAGATCATGGATGTTGAACTTCAATAAGCCTGGGTTGTAGTCTTGGTTCTATCACCTATTATTCATGTAAGTTTGGGCATGTTATATTTCTCTAAGACTTAGTGTCCTCTATTGTAAAATGGGAATAATAATAGTACCTATTACAGTTGTGAGGATTAAAAAAGAAAAATTGTGTATAGCACTTAGCACAATATCTGGCACATGATAAAAACTCTTAGTAATATTAATTTTCATTATCATGATAAACAGACATCATTGAGCTTACTGTCCACTCCCCAGGTTTTCAGTCTATTAGAACACTTTAGCACAGGCTGTTTTTTTTTTTATTTATTTAATAAATCTTCATTGTTCAGACTATTACAATTGTTCCTCTCCCCGCCCCCCATAGCTTCCCTCTACCTGGCTCCCACCCCTCCTTTTTCCCTTTCCTCCCTTTTTATTGTCCTCATCCGTAAGTGTATGATTTTTGTCCAGTCTCTCCCTGCACCCCCGTCACCCTTTTCCCCCTGAGAATTGTCAGTCCACTCCCTTTCTATGCCCCTGATTCTATTATATTCACCAGTTTATTCTGTTCATCACATTTTTAATTCACTTGATTTTTAGATTCACTTGTTGATAGATATGTATTTGTTGTTCATAATTTTTACCTTTATTGTTTTATTTTTCTTCCTCTTCTTAAAGAATATCCTTAAGCATTTCATATAATACTGGTTTGGTGGAGATGAACTCCTTTAGCTTTTTCTTATCTGTGAGGCTCTTTATCTGCCCTTCAATTCTGAATGATAGCTTTGCTGGGTAGATTATTCTTGGTTGTAGGTTCTTGCTATTCATCATTTTGAATATTTCTTGCCACTCCTGTCTGGACTGCATAGTTTCTGTTGAGAAATCAGCTGGCAATCATATGGTTGCTCCCTTGTAGGTACTTAACTGTTTTTCTTATCTGCTTTTAATATTCTCTCTTTGTCTTTTGGTCTTGGCATTTTAATTATGATGTGTCTTGGTGTGGTCCTCTTTAGATTCCTTTTGTTTGGGGTTCAGTGCACTTCCTGGACTTGTAAGTCTATTTCTTTCACCAGGTGGGGGAAGTTTCCAGTCATTATTTCTTCAAATAGATTTTGAGTATCTTGCTCTCTCTCTCCTTCTGGCACCCCCATAATTCTGATGTTGGTATGCTTGAAGTTGTCCCAGAGGCTTCTTACACTATCTTCACATTTTTGGATTCTTTTTTTCTTTTCCAGTGGAGTGTTTTCTGCTTCTTTGTATTTCAAATCTTTAACTTGTTTCTTGTGTTCCTCTAGTCTGCTGTTAGGTCTCTGTATAGTATTTTTTATTTCAGTCAGTGTATGCTTAATTTCTAGTTAGTTCTTTTTCATCTCCTCTTGGGTCTGACTAAATTTATCCATCTTTTCTAGGAAATTCTTGAAAAACCTTATAACCATGGTTTTCAACTCTATATTCAGTCATTTGTTTTCTTCCATTTCTTTTGTTTGTGATCTGTTCCTTTGTCTCCACATTTTCATAAGCAGGACTCCAGCACCAGCCTTATGATACAAGACTTGCAAAACTGCAAAAGCCTCTCTGTTGAGCTTGGGTGGGGTGGAGTCTCAGGGATGAACAGACAGTTTTGGCTTCTAGTCAGCCCCACACTATGCAGCCCCTGGGTCTCAAGTGTCTCTTGGTAATTGCTGCAGCCCTCTATGTGCGCATGTCTGTGCATGCTTCTAGACCTCTGCCTTTCCCTTGTGCTCTGGGACTCCTTTAGTCTGGGTCCCTAGGGTCTCACCCGAAACTAGGATTCATTGCAGTCAGAAGTGGAGTTCAATGCAGTTGGGAGGCTCTGTCTCACGCCCACTAGAGAAAGCCAGTGGCACAATCAGCAGTCCATCCTCTCTGTGCACAGTGGTGTGCATGCCCCCAGACCTCTGCCCTTTTGCCGCTCCCCTAAATTTCCCTGCACTCCTACCTGTTCATGATAGTCCAGACCCCCCCCCGTATGAGTCTTGCCCAGAACTGGGGTTCAGTGCAGTAGGGAGTCTCGGTCTCCCTCCTACCAGAGGAAGCCAGCCAGGCACTCCACTGTCGGCTCTCTCCACATGTGTATCTCTGTACCTCAGCTTTTTGCAGCTTTTCCGAGTCTCCATGAGCTCATCTCTTTCTTTCTAGTTGTAGAATTTCAACTCAGCCAACTTTCCTGTGGTTTTAGATGATGTCTGTTCTATCTTTTAGTTGTAGTTTTGAAATTGTTGTGTGAGGCAGCAGTTTAGATGTTAACCTATGCCGCCATCTTGGTTTTTCTCTGATTTTACATAATTTTCAAGTGCTATTTGATATCATAATTTTTTCATAAGAGAACTCTAAAATCAATTTTTTACAGACTCTGGTTGACACTTTTCAAAATATTGGTAACACCAATCTTGCCGATTTCATTGCTGGATTACTCACCATCATCATCTGTATGGCAGTTAAGGAATTAAATGATCGATTTAAACACAAAATCCCGATCCCTATTCCTATCGAAGTAATTGTGGTAAGTAGAATATGTAATTAGGAAATTCAGCATTAGTTGGTTTGACAAGAAAGGAATTGCTAAAACAAATGGATTTTTAAAAACCTCTTTTGTTTTATTTCAGACAATAATTGCTACTGCCATTTCATATGGAGCCAACCTGGAGAAAAATTACAATGCTGGCATTGTTAAATCCATCCCCAGGGGGTGAGTATGGCATTCCTCTCAGGCAATACTAATTTATTAAGGCATTATTTTGTATTTAAGTGAAACCTTTTATTACAAGTTTCATTTCATTGGTGCTCTTTCAATAGTCCTATTTGTGTATAATCTTAAAGAAATACCCATTTGTGCAAACTATCAGATAAACAGTATATTTATAGATAAAGTTCAGTTCATTTGTTTAAAAGAAGCCTGAATTCTGGTCTCTCTTTGTCCTTCATATTCTTAAAAAGTGGCAAGACGTGTACAGTTACCACCAGACTTTTGATTTAAACTCATATGTATAATCCTATCTAATAAAGAGGGAATATGCAAATTGACCATCACTCCATCACAAAGATGGCTGCACCCACAGCTGAGGCCAGGTTCCTGAAAGGAGCCTTGACGAGCAATCAGCAGGGACCTGAGGCTAAGCCCTCCCCTGCCTCTGTGGGACTTTTCAGGGGATCTCAGGTCACATCCCCTACCTGGCAGGGCTTGACAGGTGACCTTGGGCTGTGTCTCCCACTTGGCAGGGCTTGATGGGGAACTCAGAACTTGCCCTCTGTCTTGGCGGCAGGCTGAGGGACCTCAGGCTGCATCCCCTGCCCCAGCACCAAACCAGGTGACCTGGGGCTGTGCCCCATGCCTGGCTGGGCTTGACAGGGGACCTCAAGGTGCATCTCCAGTGCTTGGTGGGGGAACTCAGGCCATACCCCCCGCCCAGTGGGGCTTAATGAGGGACGTGAGGCTGCAGCCCTCTGCCTGGCAGGGTTTGATGGGGGACCTCAGGCCATGCCCCCCACCTAGCAGAGCTTGACAGGGGATCTCAAAGTGGGCTTCTTGTCCTGGTGCTAGGGGATCTCAGGCTGCTCCCCCTGCCCCAACGCCAGGCCAGGGGACCTCAGGCCACACCTCTCACCAGGTGGGGCTTAACAGGGGACTTCAGGCTGTGCACCCTATGCTGGCACCGGGCCAGGGGACTTGAGGCTGTGATCCCTGCCTGGCTGGGCTTGACAGAGGACCTCAGGTTATGACCCCCAACCAGTGGGCCTTGACAGGGGACCTCAAGGTGCATCCCCAGTGCTGGGTTGGGGGAACTCAGGCTGAGTCCCCCTGCCCACTTGGGTTAGATGGTGAACCTCAGGTCATAACCCCCACCCAACAAGGCTTGAAAGGGGACCTCAAGTCATGCCCCTCACCCTGGTTAGGACTGAGGGACCTCAGGCCACACTCCCCACCCTAGCACCTGAGGCTTTGCCCCCTCCCCAGCAGGGCTTGACAAGGATGGCACTGGCCAGGTCTGGATCTAGCCCAATGGTGGGGGGCTGGCCAGGTTTGGGTCTCATGCAATTTTGAGGTACATGTGGGTGGGCAGGGACTTGACTCTGGGTCCCATGGTGTGCCCCACTCCCAGACAGGATGGTTTTCATATACATTTTACTAATTTTCTTTCATCTCTGACACTTCTTTTGTAGAGAAAGGGCAAATAGCAATATTAATTTATTTCCTCTAATTCCCTTTTAATGTGCATGAATTTTGTGCACTGGGCCACTAGTTACAGTATAATATAAATAGACTCATGAATAGTAACATTCTATTATTTTGCACTGAGGACAGTCTGCTTAAGGAATCAGGGACATCTGATGTAAATTCTCTGCCATTTCATTTAATCAATTTTAAGTAATAATTATGGCATTTGGTCCTTTCAATAAAAGTATACTCTGCAAAGGAAGTTTTATGTATGTTTGGTGAATTAGAAAAGTAAAGAACTAAGCTCTTTGACACTAACTAGTTCCATGGCCCGAGGAGGGGGGAGGAGGGCAGGGTAGGGTGAGGTGGGGGAAGTGTTCTCCTATAAAACAAGGGTAATGACAACTACTGAAACTTCAGCTCGAGCTTGTGAAATTGTAATGAGATCTCTCATAAAATTTGAAGCGTGGACCAAGTCCTATACTATAATTTTATCATATGGAATTTTAAAAAAGAAGCCCAAATATTTATTAGATTTGTAGCATTAACTTATAGCATTTGTGACTAGACTTTCTCTTATATAACCACTAAGTACTAGTTCCCTGAGTACTAGCTGAGGGTCCTTGTACCAATCTTTGTGTCTCCACCTCTTAATAGAAATTTCCTGGGCTAGCTGAGTCCCAGTGCTTGTTCCACAGGGAACTGCTGCCTTTTCATTTGATCAATCTCATTTTCCTTCTAATATCTGTTTTAAAAATATTTTAAAAAATTACAACTGGCTACCATGGGCTTAATTAACATATTCTCCATTCTAATGTTTCTCAGACTTACATTTTTGTGAGAATCACATGAGATCCTTGTTAACAAAGATTCCTGGTTCCCACTCCACACTTATTAAATCAGGCTTTCCAGAGAAGGGACCTTGTAATTGATATTTCTCAAAGGCACTTCCAGTGATTCTTATGACCAACTATATATTTGGGGAGCTCTACTTTAGAGTATCAACATTTTGATAGTAAATCCTAGTGCTGAATGGAATGAAATAGAAGACACAGTGTGGCTACTTGAGTCAGAGCATTTTCACCAGAACAATTAGATTATTTAAGTAGTTAAAGACAACTACATAAAAATATAATACAGATCCCTTTTGTTGGACTTCCCAAGATGAAACACTTAGAGAGGGTCCACAGAAAATGCCTTGTCCCATAAATCCACGTTTCATGAATTGATAGGCACTGATATTGCCTCAGTGCAAATGAGACAGGTGATAAAATCAATTTCCCGACTGAATACTCATTTCTGCTGCCCTAAGTCATCCTTTCCTACCCTATCCAGAGCTTTCCTGGCTGCTCTTCCCCTGAAAATGGATCTCTAGTCTCTTGCTCTTGGGTTTAGTCACCATGAGTCCTCTGACAGACCACTTGGAGATTGGTCAGGTAACCCAACCTACAGGCTCCTCCTCAAGGCAGGGAACCGTTTGTCTTACTCAGCTCTGTCTTCCTAGAGCAGTACCTATCGCATCGTAGGATCCCAGAAAATATTTGTTAAAGGAATAGAATACCCCAGCCTATACCATTATAAACAAACCGCCAGAAAGGACTCTGCTGCCTCATCTAATGGGATTGCACAGAAACAAGTCTAAAGACATTAACAGAAGTGAAAAAGAAAGGGTGAAGAGATTGGAAAAGAGCAAAGAAAGTAGAGTGTTAAAAATGAGTACGATGACGGCAAAAAGAAAGGTTAGGCTAACCCACCTTGTTACTCAGGCCCCTTCAGTGCTCCTATAAGGGAGTAAAATGAGGCTTCTGTCGGCAGTTTCCTTTTATCCTGTTGAGGATTAGTACTCTATGCGAGGACCACTTGTGTTGGAGACCAAACATTGTTCTCACTAAATGGATGTAAACAGGAGACTAGAAGGCTGGTCAACCTTGAAGCTCTGAAAGGTCAAAACCAGCCACTCCCTATCTAATATGTCCAATGAACTTCCCCAATTACTGGAATTGCCTGCTTCAGGGCAAAGGATGTATCCCAAACCTAAATAAAAGGGATGGCAAGGCCAAAGGAAGGTGGCAGTTCTTTCTACTAGAGGAAGGCTCCCGCCTGGCACCCCAATATCGCCAAATTAATGTTTTCTAGTCTCTCATTTCGTTTGCGTGAGGACTCCTTCAGAACCCGAACCCTGACCTGGGAACCCTGAACCACGCGGGACGTGGAAAGAGGTTCCTACACACTTGGTCCCCAATAAATCCATATAAGAACCTTATGTCTATGAGAATGTTATTTTTACTTTACCACATCCCTCTAATTATAGAGGAAAAATGTAATTTCCTATTAAAGAAACTTCAGACATAGTGAGATAAGTAGGGGAGATTTTTCTTTCTAGGATCTTTGGAATTATACCATGTGAACGTCATCAAGATACAGGTCCATGAAGTCATCACCCAAATTTTCATATTTGGAAACAACCACATAGTTATAAATTTGAGGTTTTTTTTTTCTTTATATAATTTGTAGAAAAGCTATGGTTTTGTAAAACAGTAGTCATTTGACGCCACCATGATTGCTAGGATGACTAGGAAACATTCTGATAACTACATAAATTTACTCTTTTTTTAATTCAAGAAGATTTTAAATATCTTAAGATATGGATTTTCCACTTTACCCTTTTATTCTTTATTTTTTTAGTAAATATCCCTACATATAGGGTAAATCTCATTCCATGGCTAGTACATATTGTTGAAATGCAAAGATGTTTAAGGTGAAATTGTGTAAGGAGAAGCATTAATGTCTGAAAGAGCATGGCATAGGATTGTATGATATTAAAGAACCAACAATGACAGGTTTATTCATATCAGAAGTACAGATAAGGTGGTATTTGTAGACTCTAATTTGGGGACAAAGAAATCAGCCAATGAGATGACACCAGCTTCTTTTTTTTTTTTTAATATATTTTATTGATTTTTCACAGAGAGGAAAGGAGAGGGATAGAGAGCTAGAAACATCGATGAGAGAGAAACATCGATCAGCTGCCTCCTGCACGCCCCCCACTGGGGATATGCCCACAACCAAGGTACATGCCCTTGACAGGAATCGAACCTGGGACCCTTCAGTCCTCAGACCGACGCTCTATCCACTGAGCCAAACCGATTTTGGCAACACCAGCTTCTGACTAAAAATTATAGAAGCGGATGCTACGACTTATGCTCATGTGCTTTTGCCCTCTTGGGTCAAGTACTTTCTTGTCTAGTTTGTGGCTGGGATGATTAGCATTTGTCGAGGTGGGAAGAGAGAATTATGGTCAAATATTCACTGCACTTTTTCACTAGGTTCTTGCCTCCTGCACTGCCACCCGTGAACTTGTTTTCTGAGATGCTGGCTGCATCATTTTCCATCGCTGTGGTGGCTTATGCTATTGCAGTGTCTGTAGGAAAAGTATACGCCATCAAATATGATTACACCATCGATGGGAACCAGGTATGGTCACCCTTTTGCTGAACTGGTTGTATATATTATTGATTTCAGAGAGGAAGGGAGAGGGATAGAGAGATAGAAACATCACTGATGAGAATCATTGATCAGCTGCCTTCTGCACGCCCCCTACTGGAGATTGAGCCTGCAACCCCAGGCATGTGCCCTGAATGGGAATAGAACCTTGACCTACTGGTTCCTAGGTTGATGCTCTACCACTGAACCACACTGGTCAGGCCTGAATTGGTTTTCTAGGGCTGAAAATAAGAAAAATAAATAAATGGGGAAGATTTTGTTGTATGCCAAAGAAGAGATTGGTTTCTTCTACCCGTCTTATATTGAGTTGGATTCCCTCTTGGGTGTGCTAATTTGAAATTATTTTAAAAATATGCACACTGCATCAAAGAAATCTGTTGAAGTAACCAGAATTCTAAAAGAGTTAATTCTGTCAGGTCCTTAAATATCATTAAAAGTTAACATATTAGGTCAGAATAAGAATTCTTCATGTAGTCCCACATATCCTGGTAATTTTTTTTATTGGTGGCAAAACAGTGCAACAAAAACTTTTAAAAATAGTTGTGGCCACTTTAAATTTAGATGGTTCACTGTTAGTTAATGTACACAGAGTAATTTTTGTAGGCATCTGATACATTGCCAGGTGAGCTCACAAATCCTCAGTTATGGTATGTTCCTGAAAACACAGCATAGCAATTACAGCAGTTAAAAAGATTAGTAATCAAGCAGAATAATAGCTCTCCTAGTCATAATTTGCTTCATAGCAAATATTCATCCCCAGAAAGAGCACTTTATGTGAGAGCTGAAAAATGTTTTCTGTGAGAGTGATAGCAGATAGGCCACTCACCAGGAAGTGAAATAAGCATTCTAGCAAAACATCAGTTACCGCTCCTCATCAGCCTTGAAAATGATGAGAGCAGTGAGGTCTCTTTTAGGCTCTTAAGGGCCCAAAGCACCTTCCATGGTAAAAAAAAAAAAAAAAAAAAAAAAATTAAATTGGGACTTTCAAGCAGGAGGGGTTTGCAAATTTGCTTTCTTAATCTTAAATGGCTTGGGGCTTGAAAAGATTATATCTGCGGCTGCGCTGCCATCTGTTCTTTCCCTTAGGAATTCATCGCCTTTGGGATTAGCAACATCTTCTCCGGGTTCTTCTCGTGTTTTGTGGCCACCACCGCCCTGTCCCGCACCGCTGTCCAGGAGAGCACGGGAGGAAAGACGCAGGTAGGGAAGCACAGCGTGGAAATATCCATGAAGGCGTTGGAACGGCGGCTCAGCACGGCTTGCACAAGAACTGAGCGGGACAATTAGCCTTTGAGAGGAGAGAGGCAGAGCTTCCTGATCTGATTACGCGGGGCCGCCCTGTTTCACCCCCTCACCAGAAACCTTTTAGACAACAGCATTTGTGGTTTTCTGAGGCGGCGGCTCCCCAATCCCTTCGTGTCAGTGGGGAGCTGGCAGATGGTTACACTTACCTGCTCTTCAATAACAATTGACAAAGGACCGGCAAGGAAGAATGCTGGTCCTTATCGGTGTGCTCTCTGGAGACAGAGAAGGTCTAGTAAAAGCACATTCATGGCTTAGTAAGCTATTATATTTTCAGAAAAATTAGAAGTGTTTATTTACCTTTCTTCCGCAAGGATCAGGAACTTCCTCCAGAGGCCTTTGGTCCCGAGGAATGACAGGTTGATAGCCAAGGGATATTTCTGCTGAAACATTTTGACATTTCTTCCTGAGTAAGATGTTCTTCCCTGAAGTTCTGAATGTGGATTTAACCTTGCCTTTTATATGTGTTCTTAAGTTGTTGCCTTCACAAGGTGACCCCAAAACCTGCATCCCCGTTCATCTCTGGACACCCCCTCCTTTAATTGTCCAGAAAACTAAGGGATGGCCATTCTCAAAGGCCATCCCTTCCAGCCACACAAGGAGTCAGAGAGGCCAAAGCCAGTGGTTGGGGGCCAGGGCCAGGCTCAGGAATTGTGCTTCTGTGATGCCTCGAGGGTTTTTGCCTCCTAGCACAGAAAGAGCTCTTATTTAAGAGTAAAGAGCGCATGAAGACTGTAAAGGAGAACAACAGATCCAAAGTGAATGAATGGTACACACACATACACACTCACTCACACACACATGCAGGTTTATTAAGGCAGAGATACTACACATAAGCATAAAAGAGAAAAACGATAAAATAGTGACTCCCCCAGTGTCTTGCCCAGGGAGAGCGTCTACTGTCCCCAAGGTGCCCGAGCTGCCCCTTTCCCATTTATAATGGGTCCTGGTGACAGGGTTGGGAGAATGGGCCTCTTTCTCATTTCTTGGCTCCTCTTGAACAATTTTAATTTTTATAATTTTCTTTGTGAAATTGAGTTGACTTTTTTTTTTCCTTGCAAACATTTCTAGCTATGAGGAGCAAGTAAAACAAGACAGCTCCTACCAGGAGTATAGCCAGAGGGGAAGAGGTCAGAGGTGATTTCCTAAGCTACACCCATGTTCAGTGGGGAGCTGTCAGCAGCAAGAGCCTCTGTTGCTTTCCTTTGAGACGAGGCGTTGACAAGCTCTCCAGTCACATGGCTGTAAGCGGGTATAGGCAGATCCCCAACTGCTGATGTCCACTGTCCTACGGTTACCGCCAGGTTCAGATGAGATACAGGCCGGCTGCCCAGTAAGAATGCCCATGTAAAATGACTCCTTGGCAAAGGGTTTGGGGATAATGGTGTTTTTGGTAAGCTAATACCCACCTGCCACACGTGGGTGTGTATTACATTTAGAAGAAAAGGATGCCAGGATTTCAGTATTGAAGAATGAAACAAGCATAGAAATGTCTTGCTATTTAATTAATGAAATGTAAGCTAAGTTCTGGGGTTAAAAGTCTAAGTGCCTGGACTGAAACCCAGGGACTCATGACCAAATACTCCAGCAAGTCTTCCTTTGTGTGGCTTCTCATGTTTTCTTGTATATTGGAGCCTCAGTAACAGCATCTATACAATGGGCACAATTATTATATGTACTACGTAGGGATGTTGTGAGGATTAAATGGGAAAATGTTTGAAGAGTCCTGGCACATATGTACTTGTAAATGCTCATGGTTCCAGTCATTAACTCCTCAAGATAAGAACAGTGATTATCTTGTCACAGAAGAAGCACCCAGCATATATCTGCTGAATGAATGAACAGAAGAATGAATGTTAGTGGACATTAACTGCTTCCGTACCTCTACAGATTGCAAAAGAGCTCAACATTGCAACCTGTTCTTTCTGTCTCCCTCCTTTTCCCTCCCCCTAATTCCTACTGATTCACACACACACAAAAAATTCTAATTACAAACTGTTCTCTAGTTCTGACTACCCTCTCACTTAACAGAATAATGAATTTTCTAATAATGGAATCTGCTCATAGATACAAAAACTACAGCATTTCCCATAAAACAGCCTCAATTAAATTAAGTTCAAGTAATGGGGCCCCTCCCAGATTTTAATATAGCAATCAAGTTAGTCTTGATCCCCATCATTAGGAGCTTATTATTACATATACCTGGTGAGTAGGTGGCCTCCCACCTGGCATTAGTTGGGCATCTGGCTGTAGGCCCTGTCTCCCAACCTTGTATCTCTCACCAATTTACAGAACCCTACATCCACAGTGAGATGCCAATTGCTCATGATAAGACAATTAAGTACTGGTTAAGTAATTGCACGGAAAAAGGGGAGAAAGGGAGGGATGGAGTATATTAGCTTCTCTGCTTAGATGGGAGATAGGAAAGCTCACCAAGGTACTGGGAATCTGGAGGTGTGATTAGTACATCATACATATTAATAATATTATATTATTGCCTCAGGTGAGCTGTTTATATTCTGAATATTAATGATCGATTTGCTGGGTGATATGGATAAGTATGACTGAAATTTCCTTAAGTTTTGGATCTGCCTCCTTTAACTCAAACATCTTACACTAGGCAGTACTTGTGCCCAACACAACCTTTCCTGTTGCCTCCTCTCTGATTGCTTTGCTTTCTGGTTTCCTGTCTCCTTTTCTCCTTTGTTTCAGAGCTTCTAGTCTTCACCTTCGCCATGCCCCAGCTGAACAGAGAATTCATTGGTCATCTGATCAAACCAGAAAATAAGTCCCACCCCCTCATTCTCTCTCCTAACTATTTATGGATCTTAGGAGAGCTATTTTTGCCAACGAAGGTAAAGTTTCTGAAGCTTTCTTTACCCCTGCTATTGCCTGTCATCACTCTGGCTACTGGGATGCAAAGTTCTGAGCCTACATCTACAGAACTGTTAGAGAAAGGAGACATGGTCCCTCCCCTCTCAGTAGGCTCATGTGGCATTAAAAATAAATTAATTAAAATATATGTGTGTGTGTGTGTATACATATATTTATATATACTTATATATATTTCAAATATATGTATGTTTCAAATATATATATATATATATTTCAAAGAGGAAGGAGAGGGAGAGCAAGAGATAGAAACATCAATGATGAGAGAAAATAATATGCTTTGACTGGGAATCAAACTGTGACCTCCTAGTTCATAGGTCGATGCTCAACCACTGAGCTACACTGGCTGGGCTCATGTTGCATTTTTTGAGTTTGCAGTAAGACAGACAAATTTATCTTGTCAGAAACTTTGGTGGCAAAGATGTGCTACAAGTACAGTGTTAACAGAATTTTTATTATGGCTGCTGATTTAATAATGCAGAAGAATCAGTAAATTCCCTGAGAATTTACTTTCCCAAAACATTACCATATTCTATTGTTGGGAAGGAGAATGGTCCATGTTTCCTGAGAGGGCAAATAATTAGAAGTTTGGCCTGCTGAACTGACCCTAAACCTAGAGGTCTAATATATCCAGATGAAATCCAGGTCAAACTGGCTTTATTTAGCAGACTCAGTCTCCACAGTTTTCTTTTTTCTGCCATAGCTACTATATATATATTCCATTTTTCTTCAGTCTTGTAGAGTTTTAGCAAATAATTCTTATTTCTCTCAATAGTATGAGCAGGAGGAGGTGGTCAGGGAGCATCAAACACACCTGGGAATGGGCTCTATGATGCACACAGCCAGCACGCTGGGAAACATGAGGGAGAAGGGAGAACTCTGTTGATGGAAAATGTGTGTCTTTCAGGTGGCTGGCATCATCTCGGCTGGGGTTGTGATGATCGCCATTGTTGCTTTGGGGAAGCTGCTGGAACCCTTGCAGAAGGTATAACCCTGCTTCTTGGTACACTGATTGCATAATTTTTCTGCTCTGCCACCAGATAAATCACAAGAGATTTATAAATCATCACATGGAAAACTATTCCCCTGAATAACACAGCCTTTTCTGTCTCTCTTGGCAGTCGGTCTTGGCAGCTGTTGTAATTGCCAACCTGAAAGGGATGTTTATGCAAGTGTGTGATGTTCCTCGTCTATGGAGGCAGAACAAGATTGATGCTGTAAGTCACCCACTTTTCTCTGAAATAAGATTTGGTTCTTAAAAAAAAAAAAGATTTGGTTCTTATTTGCTTCCTGCTATATCATTATGTCCCCTTATCTCCTAAGTCTTGCATTTGGGGAGCCCCAAGGCAGTAATTAAAATTGGGTAGATAACCAAAAAGCTTTGAAGTCTTCTACCTGAACTGTGTTTTTTAAAGTCCTGCATCTCTGGGAAGATTCATTTCCTGCAAGAATGCCATTCATATACAGTTTGCCTTCTAAAGCCCAAAACCAACCAACCAAACAAACAACAAATCCTCTAATTTAGAAGGACAAACAAAACAAAACATGAAACAAAGCAAAAACAAAGAAAAAATACAAAAACCCATGTGGATAATAATTCTGACCAAAGTAACCTTCATAACTGTTCTGAGGAATGAAAAAAATCAGAAACGAAATCCTTTAGAGTTATGCTCTAATTTAAACCAGAACAAATGAAAGGAATAAGAAAACTCCCTATATATCAATATGGAAAGATATCCAAAGCAAATTGTTAAGTGAAAAAAATGTCCAGTGCAGAATATAAGAGTGTGTATAGCATACTAAAAGATAGAAAAATAAAACCTGATTTGTAGTCATATTTACTTGTATTTTCAAAGGGACATGCTGGTGAAAAGTATGTATGTGTGTTGTACACACCTAGACACTGAGAGAGAAATAAAAGAGAATACAAACAAGGGAGGGAGGATGGACATGGGTGGAGAGGGGAGATGTGTGGAAGAAAGATTTTTCACTGCACACTCTTCATATTAATGCCATTTTGAACATGTTAATATATTACCTATTCTAAAATGAAATTTAAAAATGTAAGTAAAAGAGTTGGTCTATATGCCAATTTCCATTTCCACTTAAATATGAAATGAAATCAGAATATCTAAAAGAGCTGTACAGTTGACCTCTGAACAATGTGGGAGTTGGGGCACTAATAGTCAAAATTCCACATATCACTTTAATATATATACATGTATATATATTAAAGAGATAGAAACATCAAGAATGAGAGAGACTCATTGGATGGCTGCCCCCCTCCCTCCCACCTATGGGGCTCCAGCCCACAAGCCAGGCGTGAGCTCTGACCGGAAAGTGAACCATGACCTCCTATTCATAGTTTGATGCTCAGCCACTGAGCCATGCCAGCTGGGCTCCACATATAAATTTTGACACCTCTCTCCCCACAAACTTAACTACTAATAGCTCACTGTTGACCAGTATTATCAATAACATAAATGGTTGATTAACACCAAGTTTGTATACTATATGTATTATATATGTACTCTGACAATAAAGTAAGCTAGAGAAAAGAAAATCTACACTAATAAAAGAGAAAGATACAAAAATGATGGTACCTTCATAATGCCCACCAGCCATTCAGGAGTAAGTATGCAAATTAACCCAACAAAGAGGGTGGATTAATTTGCATACACAGGCACCCAGTGGCAGGGGACAGGGTGGGATGTTTGTGTCATCACCATGGCAGTGACACAGGCATTCTGCACCGCCCCAGCAGCTTCAGACCTCTGGGCAGCGTGAGAAGGCGGAAAGGTGGCTTTGGGATTGAGCGAAGATGGTACCGGCAGCCAGGGGAAGGCCCATTCCTGCACGAATCTTTGTGCATTGGGCCTCTAGTGTTATGAATAAAAGCATAGGAAAAATACATTGGTACCTCGAGATACGAGTTTTTATTCGTTCCGTAACTTTGAGGCATGGGAAACTATGAGACGCTCGAGTCTCGGTAAACTAGTGGGTTGTGTACAGCTGGCCGATCCACGAAATTACTCCTATCTCAAATGTTGTTCGTATTTCAAAGCAAAAATCGCTTGCTTGATGGCTCGTATCTCAAAAATTTCCTATGTTAGGGCACTCATATCTCGAGGTACCATTTATAGGTCTTACTGAAAAAAAAAAAAAGAAAATACAACAACACATGTATAAGTGGACCCACACAATTTAAAACTGTGTTGTTTATGGCTCAACTATGATTTGTTCATGGACAATTGATTTTACTATTTTTACATGTAATCCCTCACCTGATGGTACATGATAAATTAATATAGTCCTTTCTATTTCTATTTTTTTCTAGGTTATCTGGGTGTTTACATGCATAGTGTCCATCATTCTGGGACTGGACCTTGGTTTACTAGCTGGCCTTATATTTGGATTACTGACGGTGGTCCTAAGAATTCAGTTGTGAGTAATATATGACCCAGTTTATCTATATAAAGAACAACCCACCCTGATATTTCTTATGCCATTTTGATAAACACATATTATTTAATCTTCAAAAAAGTCCTGTTAGTAGGCTATATTATTTTCATCGTAAAGGTAAGAAAATTGAAGCTCGGCAAGGTTAAGAACCTTCCTTAAGATCGCATAGATAGTAAGAGGCAGAACCAGGATTTGAACCCAGGTGCATCTCACCCCATAATCCACACACATAGTCACAAGCTCTAAAACTGGCGCTCTCCTCTTAGTCATGGTAGGACCAAAAGATAATAGATCCAGCAAAAGGCCGAGGTTGCTTTGCAGTTTCTTTTAAAAATGAGATGAAGTCTGTGAGGCACTGGGCTCAGGCTCAGCACAGGATAGCTGCTACAGATATCTTTAATTTGTTGCTTTTGAAGCTCGTAACCCAGAGTTATGTAACCCAGAACAGGAGACTTTAAAACAGTTCATTGCAGCCAAAATGTATTCAAATCTGTACCAAATAAGCCACACCATTATATGAAGGAAACATAAGTCGATCATCTTCGGAGTGAAAGCGGCAAAGACGCAGTTTAATGGGGAATCACTTGGGAGGCCACCTCAAGGGGCATGATCTTTGTTTTGACTCTTGAGAGGCATTTTGTGAGAGGGCTCCTGGGTCTATGAGATTGTCTGAACAGGAAATGGTCTGAGCGGGGAAACAGCTTCTCTCCCTCCTCTGACTTGATCTTTCTAGACTTCTGGCCCCTTCTCTGCCTGTGCTTGGGTGGCAAAGGAATAAAAAACCTGGAAAACCATCATCACAGACGTTTCAGTTTAGCCAAAGTCCACGTTCCTGTCCCACCAACAAGTTCTCTCCCTTCTTCCTCCGCTGGCAGGTTGGAACCTACAAAAGGCTGTTTCCTGCCTCGATGCCCTTAAATGCTGCCCAAGGGCCCCCAAGAGTTCCAAGCTCCCAAAGTGCCTGCTTGCTTCTGCCAGTAACTCAGGAGCTGTCCTTCCAGCAGGCTGCCTCTCCCAGGCAGGCCTCAGCGTTTACTTCTCCTGCGCGGCTGTGGGTGGGAGAGGGGGTTTTGTGGAGAGAGCCTATATCATTTATGAACTCCAAGTTAAAACTCAGCACAGCGCAGTAAGCCGAGGAGAAATGGGCGGCACATTTTAGCTGCCGAGTTGGTTTGTCTAGGCTTTGAGCCAACACAATGCAGTATCCTCCACAGTATTTAATTTCCAGTGATTATAAGGCTGGTCCAGAGAGCACATTGCTGAAAGTACCCCAAGCAGATCCTCTTTCTTCAGGAACTATCTATTTAGCACAGGTCCCCAGTCGCACTTGAAGATTCATGGAATTGATTTGATTGCAGCAGGAGCAGGAAATGGGAAGGGCTGATTTCTGGTTCTCCCAGGCTTCTGTTGGTATAAAACGAGGCTAATTTGATCCCGGCAGACTCTCCAGACTTAATCAGAAAATTGCATTGACTGACAAGTAAGCTCCAGGCCCTGGCCCTGCTCCAGGTGCTGAAGACCAATGGGTGAAAGCTAGGGGCTGGGCTGCTCCTGCCTTTGGGCCTTTTCGACCTTCTCTGAGTCTCAGTTTACTCACCAATAAAAATGAGGACAATCCTGTGGACCTTTCGGCATTCTGGTGGGACTTAAATACGATTTAAGAGGTGTGAAAGCTCTTTGCTTATCCTTTAAAATGTTAGTGTGATGCTCATTATTCTCTCAGCCTCAGAAGAGTCAGAGTTCCCCCTCCTCCTCCCATGGCACACAAACACCACTGCTCACTTCAGCGTTGTCTACAGGAACATGTCATCTGTCCCAAAGCATCAGAATGATGGGCTCTTTAGTAGATGTTATTTCTTCTAACTTTTTAATTCCAAAATATGCCTATCCCCGATCCTTTCCCGCCACCCCCCCCCCCAAAAAAAAATCCTGACCTTAATTTTTCTTTTAGTCCCTCCTGGAGCGGTCTTGGAAGCATCCCTAGCACAGACATC
The DNA here is from genome assembly GCA_004026805.1 of Lasiurus borealis. NCBI lineage: Eukaryota > Metazoa > Chordata > Mammalia > Chiroptera > Vespertilionidae > Lasiurus > Lasiurus borealis. The sequence goes on along the minus strand of PVJN01013080.1, from coordinate 22,590 downwards.
TACAAGAGTACCAAGGACTACAAAAACGTGAGTGATTGTGTGAGACATTTGCTGGACTTGGTTTGCAAGCCTGGATCTTCGGGGGTTGCATGTTTCACTCCTAGTATGTCAGGGACAAGGTTGACACAGGTAGGGGGCTCTGTCAGGAAATTCCAGAAGTCCACTGGGTGTCAGGAACACTTCTTACTCAGTGTGGCCTCTGACATCCATGGTTTACATGAATTTCATCCAGGCTAGTTGAAGGGCATTTTAATGTCAAACCATGATAAGAAGAATTTTTAAATATAGGTAATTCAGTTGTTTCCAGAAGTTGAATCAAATTCTATTTCTCTAGATAAACGGGGTCAAAAGGCACACATTTCTAGTCCTATAACAAATAAGTCATGAGGCTATAAAGTGCAGCATGCTGACCATAGTTAATAATATTGTATTACATATTAGAAAGTTGCTAAGAGAATAGGTCTTAAAAATTCTCATCACAAGGAAAATGTTATAATTATGTATGGTGACAGATGCTAACTAGACTTATAATGATGATCATTAGCAATATATACAAATAACAAATTATGTTGTATACCTAAAACTAATATAATGTTATATTATATCTCAGTAAAAAAAAAATACGGACAGAGCCTCAGAGACCTCTAGAACAAAATAAAATATACTGACATATGTATAGTGACAGTCACAAAAGAGGAGGAAAGAGAAAAAAGGGCAGATACAATATTTGAATAAATATCAAAATTTCCCCAAAATGGATGAAAAACATCACATGCAAATCCCAGAATGCCCGCTAAATGAAATTGCTGTACTTATGAAGGTCCATACGTAGACGCATACATTAACCCCGCTGAAAGGCAAGGCATTAATGAAAAGTTATAGTAGTAAGAGGAAAAGTCTATTTATCTGCTATCTAATCTATATCCTCTATAAAACTGTCTAAAATTCTTGAAAAAAATTTTCATTTATTTCTAATAAAAGATTTTCATGTTCTGTCACCAAGAACCTATTTGACATTGTGTCCTATCCTTGGAATTGGAATAATATAACATACAGGAAATAAAAAACAAAGAAAATAAACATCTTTCTGATGGGCTTATGATTTCTGCATATAAGATTGCTTAGGGACCAGCAGGGGAAAACAAAGATGAAGAAAAAGCATAGAAAGAAATGAAGAAAACACTAATTTAGCAAAAAATGTTTTTTTAATAAAAAAAATGTGAATCCTAGGAAGTTGTAGTCTAATTTAAAAAAATATATGTTTTTATTGATTTCAGAGAGAGAGAAAGGGAGGGAGAGAAAAACATCAAGGTGAGAGAGAAACATCCATAGGCACAGACTGCCTCCTGCACACACTCCTGACTGGGGATCACACCCATAACCTGGACATGTGCCCTGACTAGGAATTGAGCCAGTGACCTTTCTGTGCACAGGATGATGCCCAACCGACTGAGCCACACCATCCAGAGCTGTAGTCTAGTTTTACCTTAACATTTAAAAAGAAAAAAAAAAGTTGGACACTGAATCTGGAACTCTAGTAGCTGCTGCTCAACTTATTTCCACAATCTTCCTCAGTTATATTGAGCCAGGTACCATTAAGAGCTAAAAATGATTCTAGAGAATCTCTTGGCTTTGAGTTCTGAGTTCTGAATTCCAGGCTCCAGCTTCTGGAGACCTTGCCCGATTCACTCAGCCTCTCAGGGCTTTTGTTTTCTTCTTTGATGTGGTTGGACTAAAATTGTTATGATTCCTAAAGACTATTCAGCCTGTAATTCTGTGGGTTTTACTTTTCATTTGGCCACTCTGTCAGGGTAAGAACAAGCAAATAACAGCATAACCCCGGCTGGGTGTTCAGTTGGTTGAAGTGTTGTTGTCTTGTATACCAAAAGGTTGCTGGTTCACTTCCCAGTCAGGGCACATATGTAGGTTTCAGGCTTGACCCCTGATAGGGGTGCTTATGGGAGGCAACATTTGATGTTACTCTTTCACATAGATGTTTCTCCCTCTCTCCCCCACTTTCCCTCTCTCTTAAAAAAAAAAAAAATCAGTGAACATATCCTCAGGTGAGGATTAAAAAAAAAAAAAAAAGACATCATAAGCCTCAGCTTATGCAGATCCCCTTGATTTTGCTACTTTTTTTTTTCTATTTTAAAAGAATTAAAGGAGAAAAGGAGGGCAGAGGCATGATCTTGAGGCAACTCATGTCATTGTTCTGAGCTTGTTTTTTTTCATCCGGAAATAAGAGGGTTGAATAATTGCTTTCTAAGGCTCTTAAGCATGACCTCCTTTGGGACTCTTGCCTCCCAACTGTGATGAGGCCCCTTCTTCAGGATAGTTGAGTAATGCCACCCAGCCCCTCTCAGCAATTGTAACCCAGCTTCTAGCTCAATAGCCAGAAATTTACTTGAATATTTGAGGCATAAAATTATTTAATTTCAGATAATTTTTTTTTAATGCTAGGTTGAAGAACCAGAAGGAATGAAGATTCTTAGGTTTTCTAGTCCTATTTTTTATGGCAACGTCGATGGTTTTAAAAAATGTATCAAGTCTACAGTAAGTATTTTATCCCTTGAAATTCGGTTGCTAACTTCCTTTAAGATTTCATTCATTCTACAGGTATTTATTGGGCTCAAATGGGCAGAAGGCCCTATACCCTGTCCCCTTTGGGTATGACATTAAGAATTATAACATCCTTGCCTTCAAATAACTAAAGCTCTATTGGGAATAAGAAAAAAACAAACCAATGATAACATACACTGAGTGGCCAGATTATTATGATATCTGGACACATAATAATCTGGCTATTCAGTGTATATCCTATATAATAACAGGATAATATGCAAATTGTCCCCTCGACTGGGAGTTCGACAGCAGGCAGGCCATCCAACCACCCATGAGCCCTCCCCTTGGCCAGGCTGGCCAGTCTCCACATGCAATATATATATATTTATATAATTTAATAAAAGAATAATATGCAAATTGACCATCACTCCAGCACAGAAGATGGCTGCCCCCATGTGATCAAAGATGGCCACCACAAGATGGCCAGCAGAGAAGGGCAGTTGGGAGGGACCAGGCCTGCATGGGAGAGCAGTTGGGGGGGACCAAGCCTGCAGGGGAGGGCAGTTAGGGGCAATTAGCTGGCAGGGGAGCAGTTAGGCATCAATCAGGCTGGCAGGGGAGTGGTTAGGGGGTGATCAGGTTGGCAGGCAGAAGCGATTGGGGGCAATCAGGAAGGAAGGCAGGTGAGCAGTTGGGAGCCAGTAGTCCTGGATTGTGAGAGGGGCCCCAGATTGGAAAGGATGCAGGCTGCGCTGAGGGACACATACCCCATGCACGAATTTCATGCACCAGGCCTCTAGTATACACACAACACACTCATGCACTCGTGTGTGCATGCGCACACACGCACACACACACACACACACACACATACTGAGTGGCCATATTTTTATGTGTTCAGAGATCATAATAATCTGGTCACTCAAGTGTATATTAAAATCCAGTTGGCCTTAACTATTCTTGTCTCCAGGCAGAATTGGAGTAAGTTCCAAGTGAATAATATAGATAGTACATGCAAAAGGTTCATAGAAGGGAGTGGTCCTGTTAGTTGGAATTTATCAGGCTTTGTGTGGTGGTGGGCAGGAGGAAGGAGATTATATCAGGTGTTTGGGAACTCTGAGAACTGAGAGGAAAAGGTGGGAACATTTCGGGGAGGGCTGCCCAGTTGGAGTAAAGAGTTAGAAAGTATAGAATATGGAAGCAGGAAATTCTGGTCTTGAATTCCATGCTATGCTTCAAAGTTAGGTTTTATCTTTAGATCAGTGTTTTACTACGTGAGTTCTGGGGTGAACTGCTGGTTCAGAGGAACATACATAGATTTTGCAATAATAAAAGAACTCTTTAATGTTAAGGAAATTTGTAAAACACAGATTTAAAACTAAAGAAGTTATTTGCTGTTTTGTTTCCTATTGTCTTGGAGTCTTTAATATGCTACTGAGTCTCTCGGTAGGTGGCATAGATGGTCTAGTGGTGGAAACCATGGAAACCTCAGGAATTTCTATTTGACAGCATGTCTCAAGTCATAATATCACTTAAGAAATAACCTTCCCAGATAACAATTGCCATTAATGAGCATTAGAAACCAGATGTTTTAAGTAACTTGACTTTTATTTTCAAAGGTTGGATTTGATGCCATTAGAGTGTATAATAAGAGACTGAAAGCACTGAGGAAAATACAGAAACTCATCAAAAAAGGGCAATTAAGAGCAACAAAGGTGAGGTAACATCGTTCTTTCCCCTCTTCTTTTATTTCTCAGTGAAAATGAAACCAATTAGATTGTCTAAAGTTAAATCTACCCCCTTTGGTGCCCAGATGTGTACATACATATGTCAGACAACAGCTGAGTTGTTCTTGTAGGCAAGAGGGCATGGGAGGAAATAAAATTAAATCAGCAAGAAAAACATACGGTATGAGTTCTTTTTCCATTGTGAAATTAAACCTTATTTTTACTGAAAGGAACAAAATAATTCAATTCAATGCCATAAAATTATAATAGAAGGCAATGACTTTTATAGCTCTTCCTTTTTATTGTCCTGCCAATGTATCTCGTGGCCAATTCCAGTCTCCCAGAATCAAGTTTCCAGGCTCTTCTGCTTTTCCACTTTTCTTCCTACAGAACATCAACCTTTAGACTGAGGGGAAACTCATTTTTTAAAATGTTTTTAATGCATTTTTATTAATTTCAGAGAGAAAAGGAGAGAGAGAGATAGAAACATCAACAATGACAGGGAATCATTGATTGGCTGCCTCTTGCATGTCCCCCACTGGGGATGGAGTCTGCAACCCGGGCATGTGCCCTTGGACCAGAATCGAACCTGGGACCCTTCAGTCTGCAGGCCGACGCTCTATCCACTGAGCCAAACCAGCTAGAGTGAATCTCATTTCTTAAGAGTTCATTCCCTCCATGTTTTGCTTACCAAGGAACAATGTGTAGGATTTTTAATAAATTTGAAATAATTGAAAAAATATCCCAAATCATCGGCAATTAAGTTGTATTTTCTTTATTTAGAATGGCATTATAAGTGGTGCTGGTTCATCAAATAATGCTTTTGAGCCTGATGAAGATATTGAAGACCCAGAAGAACTTGATATCCCAACCAAGGAAATAGAGATTCAAGTGGATTGGAATTCTGAGATTCCAGTGAAAGTGAATGTTCCCAAAGTGCCAATCCATAGCCTTGTGCTTGACTGTGGAGCTGTATCTTTCTTGGATGTTGTTGGAGTGAGATCATTGCGAGTGGTAAGGTTCTAAGTGTTTTGAATTATAGACTAGGAGCTCTGGCAATAGTAAAATCATATGGGTTGCCCATTCTTACAAAAGGACGAGTGATTGTATAGGCTCTGTACTTGTTCTAGAGGAATGCTTTTGTAATAGTGTAATACCTTAAAGCACAGGCTATCGGGCCAGACTACCTGGAGTTGAGTCCTGGCTCTACCAATTGCTGCAGTTAGTGCAGTTATAGGCAAGTTGCTTAATCTGTCTGTACCTCAGTTATGAGGATAACGACAGCACCTATTTCATATGGTTTTTATGAAAATTAAATAAGCACATATATGGTTATTTATGGTGTAGAATAGTATCTGGCATATAGCCACCCCCTAGCAAATATTAACATTTATTATGTTTTCTGAGAATAAATAGGAAAAGGGGTATGAAAAGGACATTTATGTTAAGTATAATGTTTTTATTTGTTATGTGAACACCAATAGAATGGGGAATGAGGGGTACATGGTAGGACTGGAGAAGCGAGGCATTACTAAGTGGTTAGTATAGGAAGCAGGTCAGGCAACTAGGAAGTCAAAGGGCTGAGGAACATGTAGGTCAGGAACATTCATGATATCAGACATCATGTATGCAAGGTTGAGTTCATTCTTTCAACAAACAGATGTGACGTGACTAATGTGTGCCAGGCACTTAGCCAGGCACGAGAGACAAATGATGAAGTAGTCATAGTGCCTATCCTCATAGGACTAAGCAGTCTAGAGGGGAAATTAAATATTAAGTAACCTTTTAAATAACAACTGTACTAAGTGTTCCAAAGCAGACAAACTGGGATCTCAACTTGATCAGGAGTGTCAAGTTCAAGTAAAGTTTCAGGTAGGTATCAGACAAGTGAGGCAGAAAAGTAAGCAGGTTAAAGACACCAACAATCAGATGTAATAATGTGAAACTGACCCTCAATGAGGTTTATCTTTGTTGGGGCTTCTTGGCTACTTCTGCAAGACTAGGAAATTAGGCAGCAAGGTAGAAAACTGATTATACTTGACAAAAAAAAAAAAAGTGAGAAAAGAGACAGCTTCTCTTCCAGTTCTCTTAGCAGACCTGATCATTAGCTCATTTGAGAGCATTTTACTCTAGGCATTGTCTCAAGTGCATTGAAGAAATTGTGTTGGCCAAAAGGGTTTAAGGAATTACTTTGGGCATTTATTTAACGCCTGAATATTTTACAAACCTTACAAATAATTGCTTTCAAATGCTATAAAGACAACTGTGAAAAATCCAAACTGCATATTTGCATAGAGGTCTTGTTCTTCTCCCCAGAAATGTCATGTTCTATTTTACTATTGCCCATAGGTTTTGCATCTTAATTTTTTAAATTAAGCTTTACATTTTGAGGTATTTGCAGGTTCCTATAAAGTTGTAAGAAATTATACAGAGAGATCCTTTGTACCCCATAACCAGTTTCTCCCAGTGCTAACATCTTACAAAACTATTGTCTAAAATCACCATCAGGATACTAAGACCAACACCATCAAAATACAGAGCCCTTGGTTTCTAGGTCAGTTTTTACATTTAGACTCTGGTGACCGTATTTCTATTTCCATATATATTCCACTCAAAAGACATAAACTCATGCTCATGTCTCCCATCTTCAGGGGCTGTATTAGGAAGCCTCCTGTACTCCCTTCTTTTCTTCCTTCCACAAATATTTATTAAGCACATCCGCTGTTAAGTGCTGTGCTGTTGAGCACTGGATGTTGCCACCTCCTGAGACAGATCTTGTCATCCCTAGTCATATCATCACTGTAGGTTGAAAACCTCTGTGGTTTCCCAATAATGAGCTTTCCTCAGAGTCCTGTTTAACCATGGAAGTATTGAAGTTTCTCCTGAGCAAGTGACTGAATGCTACTGACATATGGGCAGGTAAAGTTACTCAAATTCTCCTTTTTAAAATTTTAGGTTGTCAAAGAATTCCAAAGAATTGATGTAAATGTGTACTTTGCATCGCTTCAAGGTAAATGCATATACAGAACATATCTATCTATAAGACTTCCTCCTCTCTTGGAATGTGGATACATCATGACCAAAAACCTTAAAAATGATGTTTTTTATTATGATAAAAAATGTATAACAGCATTTGCGATTTTAGTCACATTCAAGTGGCATTTAATTCAGTGGTGTTAAGTACATTTACAGTGTTGTGCAACCATCGCAACTATCTATTTCCAAAATTTATCACCATGAACTGAAACTCTACTCATTAAGAACTCACAATGAGGGCCTTTTTCAACCGGGGGAGATGTTACTTCCAATTTGTGCCATAGGGCTGGAATGCAAGGAAACAGCAGTGCCAGATCACCGTGGAAATGCACTCGCAGGAAGAGCAGAGCTGGAGATGACTTAGGTCCCTTAAAACTAGAGGACACTCTAGGGTATGATTCTGTCTGTGGATATAAGATGCTAATGCTTAGGCTGAGTTCTCTAGAAACAGAGATTGAGGTAAGGATTCTTCCATGAGTGATTTACTGAGATAGTACACCCTGGAAAAATTCATGGAAGAATGAGAGGAGTGGGTTAGAATAGGAGAAGAAGCTGGACAAAGATATGGTTGCAAAAGTCTACCTTTCATGAAAGGACCTGGAGAGTATTATGCTACATGAGATAAGCCAGTCAAAGAAATGTGGAAACTAATGAACAAAATAAACTGGGGAACAAATAGATCCAGAGACACAGAAGCATAGATTAGATTGCAGAGTCTCAGAGGGAAGGCAGGGGGAGTGTGGGTGGGTGGGAAGAGAGCAACCAAAGAACTTGTATGCATATATGCATAACCCTTGGATACAGACAATAGGGTGGTGAAGGCCTGGGCTGGAGGTGGGCTAGAAGGAACTAATGTAGGGGGAGGGGGGAGAGGGAGAGGGAGGGATGGGGGAGGGGGGAAGGAGAGGGTTGCCGGTAGTGTGGAAGGAGCACATAGGTAATACTTTCAACAATAAAGATTAAAAAAACTTTTTAAAGTTTTCCTTAGCTTAATTTCACAAGGAGCACACACAGCAGGAAAAGCACCCGAGGGCTATTCCTCCTTGAGGCCAGGGAGCCAGCCTTTTAACCCCCCACGCCCTTGTCAGTCTGTCAGTGGCTGCAGGCCAGGCAAGCGTAGAGGTGGAACCTCCCAGGCCTTTTCCGGTGAGAGATTCTCATGGACCCAGGAAACCTCTCCAGAGAAGGCCACAGCTGTGAACTATTAACAGGCAGAATCACGGCCGCTGCAGGATGGGGACACTGGCAAAGAGGACCTGGTCAGGAACCAAGGCCATCTACTACATACAACCAGTTGTGGTATAACCATGCCATGTGCTACCGGAAAAGAAACTTGGTGTAGAGCAGTGTCACATTTTGGAAATGAGAAGGGAGAATTAAAAGGAGGAGCTGCCAAAACTTAGTATGGGTCAATGTTATGAAATATCTTAGAGATTAACTAAACATTATTTCTTTCTTTTGAAGATAACGTAATAGAAAAGCTGGAGAAATGTGGTTTCTTTAATGATAACAGAAAGGATATATTATTTTTGACTGTCCATGATGCTGTTCTCCACGTACAGAACCGGGTTAAATCTCGAGAAATTCAAGATTCCATTTTAGAAACGGTAAACATGTCATCTTTCTACATTTGTATCTTTCCCGAACTAACATAATTTCTATAAATGGCAAAAAAAATTCCACAAATTTAGCTTTGAGTCTCAGTCTAGTAGGATGGTAAGCCATCTGGTTAACTTCTCAGAGCCTCAATTTTCTCACCAGTAAAATGGGAACAAAAACATTTACTTAGCTGGGCAGATATGAAGACTGAATATGACAGTTTATAGGAAAGCACCTGGGAGCACCTCATAAATATTAGTTCTATAATGTGCAGGTTTACTAATAAAGGTAGACTTTAGCTATAGTGCCTTTTTAGAATATAGGCACTGAATATTGGAGCTTCTAGGACTTGTATATACAAATGCAGTTTAAGTTCTCAGCAATCTAGAAACTTTTGAAAAATGTCTTTAAATAAGGATCCATTAGGTCGTAAGTGATCTTTGAAAATGAAAAAATAAAAAAATAAAAGCCAAGAATTAGTCCCATGAAATAGAATAAACCCCCATTTCCTGGGGACTCCTTATTTTGTTGTCCTCTTATCCAATACCCGGGAGAGCTGGTGGGCATTCTGGTATAAGAACCTCTTCTCTCACAGACCCTCCCACAGCTAATTTGGGAAATGAAAACAGTATCTATATAAGTAACAACCATAATTATCCCAGTGATACAGTCTACTATATTTTACATTGCTTCTCTCCTTCCCCTTCCCTAAAATTAAGATAGATTCTTACTGTAAACTGGAAGTTAATGTCTGAAGTGAAAAAAACTAATTTAGAAAATAATAGCTTACTATTCTTTAAAGATATAGTTAGTGGAGAGATTGCTCTGCTTAATGCTGTTGGAGAAAATACTAGTCCTAAATTCCAAGATCTGGACATTGAATACAAAAATAGTAAAAAAAAAGTAGCAAAACCACAAATATTAAAAAAAAAGATACATGCAAAATGCTCATCTTTGAAAACTCATAAGCCTGTTTCTAACTTAGAATTTTCTAATCCATGGTTAAAAACAACAAAGTGGGGTCATGTAAAGTAGCTAAAAAAGGTCCCTCATTAAAAGTAAAAGTGACTCAGTTTGTTGGAGCATTGTCCTCTCTCTCTCTCATTTAATAAAAGTATATCTTTGGGTGAGGATTAATTTTTAAAATTTCAAGTTCATTCTCAACATGGAAAGTTATTTTGTTTACACCCTGTTCTTACCAAAGATCTCAGATCCCACAAATGTCACAAAAGCAACTAACCAGCCATGCCCCACTAGCGTTAGACTCAAGATTGCTTGTGATCAGGGAGGCATTGTGAGTGGCTGAGATGGATTTTTTGACCCTGAACAAATGTCAGACTGAGTACAACTGGGTGCTTAAGTACTTACTGGTTCACTGGATAATGGGCTGAGCACTAGTGGTAGCTTCACAGGTTAGGAACTTACACTCCTGTGTACCCTCAGTATCTAGCACAAAGCCCTGGATATGACAAATGAGTAGTAATGATAAACCTTGCCTGTGGCACTTTCCTTTTCTTCAGGAAACGGATAATTTGTATTTTAGGAAGATTGTCGATGCAGTGATATGACCCTCTCCCTATCCATTCTTGTGACAAACAGGACTAGCCCAAAAGAGTCCAATTTGTAGTTAGACCTATTCTCTAACTCTCCCATTATGTCTGACCATCTCCACAGGGACTGAAGTTTCTAATTCATTTCCACACTAGCAAAGAGAATTGGATTATTGATTTGTGAGATGAAAAGTAGCTAAAAGTGAAATGTCACTCTTCTCTTGATAAACATCTGGAACTGCTTTGGAAATATCCTTTATGCATAAGACAAAGTCCAAACTGTTATTGGTGTCCCCTGTTATTGATTACTGCTAAGAAGCAGAACTTCCCTTGAACAACCAACTTGGTCCATAGATGTTGGCTTCCATCTCCAATGAAATACCCATCCAATTTAACTTGGGACTGTTTATTGTCGTCACTCACAAGCTCTGACTGATGCAGTGTGTGCTCAATGCTCTACCGAGTGCTCTTAGGTTAGCCCTTGAAATAAAGACACGATTGACTGCTGAATCATTCGGGCAGGCTGGGCGACTCCTAAGAGGCATGCACTTCAGAGGTTGGAAAGAGAGTGGAAAAGGAGGTTAACAATGGAGAACTATGCCAGTTTACACTTGAATGTGAAAACATGGTACAGGGAAAATTTTAGGTGAGAATTACAAAAGGACAAGAAAGCTGAAAAAGATTTTGAAGTACTGGTATGTAGATTATTATAAATGAGAAGCACCAGCAGCGCTTCAGTCATTTTCAGTGGAGTATCAGGTGGGTTGATGCTATTATATTTTCCATAAATATTTTCTTGTGTTCTCTTTGTCAAGATCTCCCTCATCCAGGACCATAAAGATCCTCTTGAATTAATGGAAGCAGAGCTGATTGAAGAAGAACTTAATGTCGAGGATGAGGTATGAACATTATTTCCTTTCAAAGAAAGTAATTTGGATTAAATCTTGAATAGAGTAATACATATAGTGACTATGTCTGATACAAACTAGAGAAGACATTTTTAAAAACAAGTCCCAAAGACGGGAGTGTGTGTGTGTGTGTGTGTGGAGGGGGGTTTGAAGACCCAAAGGATGGCTTATGAGAAAGGAGAAAATGGAAAACAAGAATTTTCCCCTGAAGACATTAAGAACTTGGGGACCTTCTGCCCCCAGGCATATAGGATCAGCAACTGGAAACAGCTGACACACTGGTCCTGATTTTATGCCGAAGTCTCCGAATACTTTTTCTTCCAAAGACTTCAGGAATAGAGAAAAGGGGATTAAATTTCTAACCCAGGAGTTTCATAAGCTTCAGAGAGAGTATGTGAGGAACAGGAACCTCATGACCTTTCTTCAGCTGATGACTTAGAAATGACAGGAATCTATGTATCTCTGATGCCCTGGGAGGCATCAGTCAATACATAGGAAACCTGACTGAAACTTATCTGAGTGAACATTGTGGCTCCACCACTGGGACTAACAAAAGATCAGAGAAATTGAAAGATGAAACATGTCTTAGAAATCAAGTAGTGCTCACACAGAAATCCCTGTACACCACGTCTAAGGATGTTCATTCAGCTTTTGTGTGAACATTTCCAGGCCCTGGAAACTAGTAGCTTTTAAAAAAACCATATATTTTTTTATTGATTTCAGAGAGGAAGGGAGAGAGAGAAACATCAGTGATGAGGTAAAATCATTGCTTGGCTACCTCCTGCACTGGGGATCATTGAGTCTGCAACCCAGGCATGTGCCCTGACCAGGAATTGAACCATGACCTCCTGGTTTACAGGTCAAAGCTCAACACTAACCAGGCAGCAACTAATAGCTTTCCGGGGAATTTGTTACATGGTTGGAAATCTCCAAGTGTTCAATGTGCTTACAAAACTAGATTTGGCCTTTCTCTAATAACTGGTGGCTGAGACCTGCCTTCTCTAGCAATACAAACCCTCCCACAAATAGCCCTTAAGTATTTGAGAGTATCTTTGAGGTCTCTACCAGACTCTGCTCCAAGTGGGATGCCTCAAGTTCCCTTTACCATTCCTCATAGACCAGTGGCTCTCAACCTTCCTAAGGCCGAGACCCTTGCATACAGTTCCTCATGTTGTGGTAACCCTCAACCATGAAATTATTTTCATCGCTACTTTGTAATTGTAATTTTGCTACTGTTATGAATCGTGATGTAAATATCTGTGTTTTCCGAGGGTCTTAGGTGACCCCTGTGAAAGGGCCGTTCGACCCCTAGAGGGGTCGTGACCCACAGGTTGAGAACCGCTGTCATAGACACATAATTTGGCATGGCTTCTCTGGCAAAGAAGTGGACATAAAACCCTAGATAGAGTTAGACCAATGTGGAGATTATGCAGCCATGACTTGCTTTGGTCTCATCAAGATATTTCTATTACTATGACTTAAAAAAGTGTTTATTTTCATAATAGCTACATTAAAATCTTTGCTTTCTGAGCAGGGGTCAACTAAAGACTTGGCCATTTTCATATAAATTGTCATCCAGCTGGGTTACCCATTTATATTTATGTAATTGGTTTTTGAACCCCTAGTGCAGGACTACATATTTCTGATAGATTGTATTTTGTCTGTTCCATTTAAGGACATCCTTTTGAATGCTGAATCTGTCATCCAGCATATTAATTACACACCCCACTAGTGTCATAGAAAAATCTGATAAGCATGCATTCTCTGCCTTAGTCCAGGTCCTTATAAAAATGTTGAGAAGCATAATTTTCAGACCCCTATGATAAAATCAGGCAGTGAGGATGACAGGCTGAGAAGACTTTTGCAGAGGAAATACGCTGCTAGGGTGAAAACTGGAGGTCCTGCCTCTTAGCCCATCAGCTTAGTGAGCCCAGGAACATCATCCCTGAGCTGTGTAGTAGTTTATGACTATGGATATAGGGCCAACTTAGTTGAGTACAAACTCATATATCAAAACTGGTACTTAAAAAAATTCCACATTATATAGAAGTATTTTTAAAAATTTATCTTTATTGTTGAAAGTATTACAGATGCCTCCCCCCATCCCATTGACCTCTTCCACCTCCCCTCCCCCTGGCCTTCCCCACACTATTGTGTGTGTCCATGGGTTATGCATATGTGCATATCATTCTTTGGTTAATCTCTTCTGGCCCCCCTCCTCATTTTTCTCTGAGATTCATCATTATGTTCCATGCTTAGAAATATTTTTGATTGCTTCTAAGATCATTCAAGTAGGATTCCTGTTGATAGTGAGGCAGTATGCAGAGTGGTTTTAAGGACATGGACTTTAGAACCAGATGGATTTGAGTGCAAACCTTGATTCTGCTACTTACTGGCTATGTAGCCCAGAACAAATTATTTATCCTGTCTTCATGTAAAATAGAAATAATAATACCTCAAAGAGTTGTGGAAATTAAAGAATGCATATCACGTGCTCAATAATTAGTAATTATTGCTTTTAAATAAATCTAATTAAATGATAATGTGTTACAAAATTAAGTTTTTACCCTATTTTTATTATGACAATATATTAACTAAGATGAGCCAATGCAACCAACACTAATATTTACATATCTGTAAAAAGACTTGAGAATTCAGTTGTATTAACATTAACACTTTGTTTCCCCTTTGTTTCCACAGGCTATGCGTAGCCTTGCTTCCTGAAGGTGGGCTCAGGAGGCCACTATAAGCAAGGACTGCAAGGCCAAGTTTAACTACCAATGTAATTCTATGCAAGCATTTTCTGCATTGACTACTTCTTTGGACTTGAAACACTCATTCTTTTTCCATTAGATTTAAAAAATATACATATTTTTATTGATTTCAGAGAGTAAGAGAGATAGAAACATAAATGATGAGAATCATCGATTAGCTGCCCCACACTGGGGACTGAGCTTGCAACCCGGGCATGTGCCCCAACTGGGAATTGAACCGAGACCTCCGGTTCATAGGTCGATGCTCAATCACTGAGCCACACCAGTTGGCCCCATTAGATTTTTTAAAAACATTTAATTTTTTAAAAAAACATCTTAACCCTTGAAAGAAATTTAAAATAGTTTCTAGGCTTTATTTATAAAGTAAATAGCTTACCTCCAAAATGTGTAGAATGGTGAGGAGAATTACCCTGGCAATTTAACAATGTCTAGCTAGGACCTGCTTATGTCATGCTGCTATACCTCTGACACGTTGGCTAACACTGTTCATGTGGGTATTGAGTACCTCTGTTCAGTTGGGATAAGTGTGACCCAAAAGCCTCTGTGGGCAGTTGAGTCAGGAATGACTATCATTAAAACATTCCATTTTTGACTGGCCTGGATCCCCACGAGCTGCACTGAATCACAGGGTGAGGGCCCACTGAGTAAATGCTGAGAGAATTGTTGATACATTTATCAATAAAGGCCTTCAAAAATCACTTTTGGTAAACATGGCAAAAAGTTTTTAAAATGCGAATTTGGTTAGTACTTAATCATGAATGTTATAGTGACCACATATGTAACCAGAATTCAGAATCAAGGTCCACTTCAAAGCTGCAGAATTAGGCCTATGTATTTTAAAAGCATTGATTTAGAGAGGTGAAACAATAAGATTGTGGTTTATCAAAATCACCTTTTGATATGATAATCATGGATCACAATTTGGCTCAAATAAAATATATGAAAGACTCTCTCTGCCTTAAAAATGCAATTTTAATTTAGTTTATAGAAATAATCACTGTGTAGAGTTTACATAGCGGTATGGTCTATTTAAAATCTAGTACAAAAATTGTGTTATTTTGAACAAAAAACAATTTTGATATGTTTGTAAGACTGTGGTGATTAAAGTAAGTTTATGTTTTTCTCTAAAATTTAGCAGTATGTAAAGAACTGATCTTTAACTGAATTCTGATCACCTTTCAAAAAAATCTAAAAGTAAATAATTTGAATATAAATCTATATTTAAAACAAGTTTTTTAATACAGAACAGTCTACATGAACTCAATAGCAAAAGAAAAAATGGTTTGAAATATTTACATCGAAAATGTTTAGGTTCTTAAAAATCCATATTTTGGTCCAGAAAATACGCTTTTAGTTTTAAACTTTTCTGCCAATGATTTTCTAGGTATTATATACAACATATAGGCTGGGGTCCCAGGGACTATTCCCATATAGAGGGTGATCCCCCCAAAATGTATATACATTTTAACAGCTGATAGTTCAAATTTGAAAATGAAATGTATTTTAATAAACCTGCCTTTATAATAATTCAAAGTGTGTGTATGCATTTCAGGGGGATACCCTACATTTCACGCTCTAGTAAATGAAGTTGTACTTCATTTCTAGGGAAAAATAAACACTCAGGTCGCCAACGGACACAATGTCTTACCTGGATGAGAATTATATTTTACCTTTGGCACAGATGTAGGAAATTCCCAAATCCAAAGGCAGCATGTCTTACCTCTGTTTTTTCTTATATATAATGAGAAACAAGGTCTCTACTTCTGAAGGAATATCATCAGTGATCATACCAAATTGGATATAAGAATCATCATCGCCATCCCCTCCCCCATTCTGTACATTGGAATTTGAGTGAGTTGTAATGGATTGTGATATTATAATCTTCTTTCATGCTCATGGGTTATTCTGTCTTTAATTGACTTAGAACAGATTTCTCCCCATGCTGGGTACAGTATAACCAGGATTATAATGTTATCTCATTTTCACAGTAATACCTGCTTATAATGGTAATAAATCATTTCTCTAAGAGTGAATATAAAAGTCTTGCAGAAAATGGGTGAATACCTCTGTTCAATAGAGGAAATATGCACTGCTTATTTTTTTATTAGTTGAAGGAAATAACCAAAGTAATCCTTTACAATAAGGCTAGAGTTTTGGAAATCCTGATTCCACGTGTGACTATATAAGACCAGGGTATTTGACTCGTTTCCCAAGCAATAGGAATACTGTCTCTTCCATGCATTTTTAAATAACATACATATTTTAATTCTGTATTGCCAATGGAAATTTTACTTGAAATTAAAAATTTTTTTGTTAATGTTTTTAACCTATATAAGAGTCCAATGTTGTATATGAATTTCAATAAATAAAGATGTCAAATTGAACATTTGGAAATTACTGCACATATTTTTAAATTAAATGTAAAGTTATCTTTTAAATACTGTACTGTGTCCCTTCTGAACAAAACTATTAAATATAATTGAAAATGCTAAATTTTAAATTTGCAATTACTCATCATTCAGGTAAAAAAACCACTGATGGCATTAAGGAAGGGAGAGAAATAAAAAAAGGAATTAATTGAAGAAACAGAAAAAAGGAAGGTTAAAATAAAAGAGAGAAGAAATCAGGAATAGGAATAATAGAATTTTGTAGTGGGCAAAGAAATTCAAATAGAGGATTAATTTCAATACAATCATTTAAGAACTCAGATAATTTAGCAACATTCTTTCAATACTATCTTCTGATTCTTGGTTCCCCGTACCTGGCTCTATTTTCTTCCCACATAATAGTTATCATCTGCTAGAATGTTCTAGAATTCACTTATTACCATTTACTTTCTTTCCCAGCCTCCTCCTAATGCTAGAACATAGGCTTCATTAGGGCAGGATTCTTTTATTCTTAGACATATACCAAGCACTAGAAGAGTGAAGAGTGCCAGGCACACAGTAGGTGCTTAATAAATACTGTTGGAAGACCGAAATAAGCTGCAGTGATGCTAAATAAGGCCAACATAGTTAGTGGATGGCAGACATCTGAGCATATAAGACATTCAGAGTTTCCTGGGCTTCTCAGGCCTACTCTAGCCCTCCCAGACTCTATTCATTATGAATCTGCTAAGTTGCCCACTTCATTCTTCTCTTCAGGAACATCTTTGGACCCCGACACAGGGGAACAGGATCTTCTAGCTTCAAGGCCATCTCTAATTCACTATTTTATATCTTAGATCAAGTACTCCAGTACTCAAGTACTGAGTCCTTCCTCCCTTAAAAAAATCATTTATATTTTGAAATACAGATTCACAGAAATTTGCAAAGAAGTGAACAGCAAGATTCCCATGAACCCTTCACCCAGCCTCCCCCAATGTTAACATGGAGCATAAGTGCAGTGCAACATAAAACCCAGGAAACTGGCATTGGTACACACCAGAGATCTTATTCATATCTCACCAGTTACACATATATTCGTGTGTGTGTGTCTGCAATTTTATGACAACTATAGTTTCATATGAACACCACTACAATCAAGATGCTTAACTGTACTGTCAGCACAAGACTCCTTCTGAAGGCCCTTTTTAAAAAGCACTGCAAGGGCAGATGTATCTGTTCACCCCCCAGCATCCCGGCCTATGGCTGGAGCTGGAGGAGTACCCCTCAGATTATACTTTCTATGGCCAGGATATGTTGACCACCTACTATTCTATTCTAGAATTTGGTTGTGATTTGCATTTGTATTCATTACCAGCCCAGTCATGGAGGGGGCTCTAGGCCATTCAGGAGAAGGATCTGAAGGTCACTCTTGAGAGAAAAAGAATGTCACAAGTCTTTGACAACCAGTCCTGCAAGTTGGTGGAGACTCTTCAGAAGGGAGACCAGGCATGGCTTTTGCCTTAGTTCACACTGCTATAACACATTACCAAAGACTGGGGGCTGAAACAACACACATTTACTCCTCTTAGTTCTGGAGCCTAGAAGTCATAAGTTTTCTCATCAGTTCCTTATTCATTCTTTGTTAACAGTGCAGAACTGAGAAGGGTTTGAGAGGGCTATGCTCTCACATAGCTGGCTCTCTGGCCTCTTCTTGTAAAAGCACTAATCCCATCATGAGGGCTCCACTCTCCTGATCACCCCACCTCCAAACACTGTCACTTTGGGATTATGACTTGGACACAGAAATTTTGGGAAAGGAAACATTTGGGTCATTGCTGCTCTCTTCAAGACACCTATGACGTAGGTGGCACTGCCACACATGAGGACAGGCTCTGATCTCTGCGAGTGGATCAAAGTAGTCAACCTTATCCCTTCCAGATGAATTCACTTCCCAGCTCATCAATTTGTGGTAAATCTAGCACATCAGGATCCTGTAAGCCATTCCTCCAAGCCTATACTATACACAAAGGAGGCCTGGTCATCCTTCTATCCCCTGCAGAGAACTACTGAAGTGAATAGGAGAGGTCTGGACCATTTGAACATACCGGGGAGCTCGTGACCTTTCTCTAGTAAGCTCCTAATTAAGTGGGTAAGGGAAGGAAGTGGTCAGAAATGAAGCTGGGAGGTGGACTGGAGCCAGATTATGAGGGGCCTTGTATACCACATTAAGGATCTTGAATTTTATCCTCAACTCTGGTAAGAGATAAGGGCAAAATGGCTGGGTTACATTACTTAGCTAATCCAGTCAACTGACCTGGATACCTAGAAATAAATTCAGAAGGTGTAATTAAAGTAGAAATGAATGAAGCTTTTGTTTTTAGTTTCCAAGGAGAGAGTAACAGATGGACATGGACATATTAGCTTTTCTGATTTAGAAAAAACAAGCTTATTCCATGGATGTGATTTTATTTCCCTAGTTTTACCCTTTTAAATGCAATTTTAATATTGTATTATCTCTAACAATATGAGGCATTACTTTCATAATTAGAAAAATGTGTGCTATATTAAAGCACTTAGGGCAGAAACAGATACTGATTTGAGATTGTAGAGTTACCATTTCCTTATAAACATGCTATTTCTATAGTAAGAGTCATTGTCTTCTCTGGTTTTACTTGCTTGTAAACAAAAAGAATTTTTGGTTCCAAAAACAAAGGAAGAAGTGATTGCTTAATATTTCTGTTTAAACCAGTTATTAAATGTCTGTGATAAAATACAAGGTCTGGCAAAGGAAAGCTCTGTGCTTGCTGTCACTTTCTCCCAAAGAATTCAAGGTCTTGAACCCTTGGGAGTGACGCTCCACTCTTATTTACTGCAATTCCTCCTCTCTACAGTCAGTGGTTGGCCTAAACAGAGACACAGTCAGCCACACAGTGTGAGGAAGCTCAGGATAAAAAACTGAACTCAGGGGAGAAACCACATGAAGGCCAAATTGCCTAAATAGCTAAAGCTAGTTTCTCTCTTTAAAAACCTATTTTTTAATTGACATCAGACAAGAAGGGAGAGGGAGAGATAAAAATGATGAGAATCATTGATTGGATTCCTCCTGCACATCCTACATTGAGAATGGAGTCTGCAACCCAGGCATGTGCTCAGATTGGGAATCAAACCATGACCTCCTGGATCACAGGTCAATGCTCAATCACTGAGCCATGCCAGCCAGGCTAGTTTCTTTTTAGTATCATTTGCACACATACCCCTTTTTAGGACATGTTTTCTCATCAGTTCCTTATTCATTCTTTGTTAACAGTGCACCTATTTTGTGATAGACACAGAATTAAGAGCTGGCTATACAATGAGTGGTAAACAAAACAATCACTGTTCTCATGAAACATATGGGAGATGTTAATAAAACATCCCCAAAAATAAATGACAGCTCCTTATGGTAGGGGCTTCAAAGTAACAAATGGAGGGCTTTCTGTTACAGGTAATCATAGAGTGGAAAGGCTCTGCATTCTCCTCTATGAGGAGTTAGAATTTAAGGAAAGAATTAGTAAGCTCAGACCTGGGGGTGAAGTGTTCAAGCAGAGAGAACAGCATAGTAAAAGCTCCAAGATAGCCAAGATCTCAGCTGAAAAGGGGGTTGTCTGCAATGGAAAGATCAGCAGGACTGGGAGGTTGCCAACACAGGGTCCTAAAACTCAAGAGTTTGTAATGGGAAGGTGTTGAAAGGCTTTAGACTGGGGAAAAATTGGCCAGTTTTGTGTTTTTAGAAGATTACTCTGAAAGAGACCTACATCTGTTTGTGTCTATCTGCAGAGGAGCTCTCGAGAGATCCCAAAGTATCTGGTCATTTGAGCTGCCTATAAGAAAAGGAACTTGGTGGCTGGGAAGGATGGGAGGGAGAAGTTTTACTGGAGACTCTTTATGAACCTGATTTTGAAGGCGTTATGTATATTCCAAGGCTGGAAGCAGGAACAAGAAGGCTATTGCATAAGTCCAGGACAAATCTGAGACATACTCAGGAAAACTTAGTGATTAGATTGTGGGAGTGAGCAAGAGGGAGGAATTAAGATATCACTCCCCTAGCCGGTTTGGCTGTGGATAGAGCATCGTTCTATGGACTGAAGGGTTCTGGGTTCAATTCTGGTAAAAAACACGTGCCTCAGTTGCAGTCTTGATCACTGGCAGGGCCACATGTGGAAGGCAACCAATCAATGTGTGTCTCTCTCTCCCTCTCACTCTCTCAAAAAAAATCAATGGAAAAATATTCTCAGGTGAGATTAACAACAAAAAAGATAATCCGTTTTTGGATTCATGATTGAGCAACTAAGTGAATGGTGATGAGAATTGAAATTGGGGAGATTTGAAGAGGGAGTGTTGGGGGTCCTGGCAGCTCCAGAATTTCTATTTAGTTGATGCTTAGAGGTGACCAGCTACTTGGAAGTAAGAGCTGGGAGAGATTTGTCTTAAGTATCTAATTGCAGAGCGTTTTATTACACTACACCAGTGGTCAGCAAACCTCGGCTCTCGAGCCACATGCAGCTCGAGAGCCGTGGTTTGCCATCTGTTGACTAATGAGTTTGCCGACCACTGCACTACACTAACCAAAAATACACACACCTGAAAACTAAAAAGAGCAAAGCCTCAGTGACTTATGAAACAAAGCTCCTTTTCTTCCATTTTCTTCCTTGCTCAGAGTTTGGTGTGGGTCTAAATGACTCTCTGGGCAGTTTTCTTCCACATGATGGCTCAACATTCCAGGCTCTTTTATCTTAAACATCTACACCTCAACAAATGATAACCTGGAACAAAGTTAAAAAAAAAAAAAGGTAACAAGGAGAATTGTGTGCTTCTCTGGACTTGTAAGTCTATTTCTTTCACCAGGTGGGGGAAGTTTTCAGTCATTATTTTTTCAAATAGGTTTTGAGTAGCTTACTCTCTCTCTTCTCCTGGCACCCCCATAATTCAGATGTTGGTATGCTTGAAGTTGTCTCAGAGGCTCCTTACACTATCTTCAAATTTTTTTATTCTTTTTTCTTTTTCAGTTGAGTGTTTTCTGTTTCTTTGTATTTCAAATCTTTGACTTGATTCTTGTGTTCCTCTAGTCTGCTGGTAGGTCTCTGTATAATATTTCTTATTTCAGTCAGTGTATGTTTAATTTCTAGTTGGTCCTTTTTCATCTCCTTTTGGGTCTTGCTAAATTTATCCATTTTTTTCTAGGAAATTCTTAAAAAACCTTATAACCATGGTTTTCCTCTATTTCTTTTATTTCTGATGTTTGTCTCTGCATTTTTGCTGCTTCCTTGACTTAGTAGAGTAGATTTGTGTGCTAGGTGTCCTATATGACCCCGTAGCTCTGCCTCCCCAGGTACCTGAGGTAGACTTTCTTGGTGCACCCCTTTGTGGACTGTGTGCACAGCCTTGTTGTAGGTAAGTTTTGATTGTTGTTGGTATCACTGGAGGGAATTGACCTCCAGGCCAATTGGCTGTGAGGAACAGCTGTGTCTACGCTGAGTGAAAACTTCTGTGCTGGAGACAGCCTTATGAGACAATGCTTGCAAAATTGCAAAAGCCTCTGTGCTCGGCTTAGATGGGGCAGAGTCTTAGGGCTGAGCAGACAGACTTGGCTTCCTGTCAACCTTGCCTTATGAGGCCCCTGGGACTCAGTGTCCCTTGGCAATCGCTACAGCCCTGTCTGCGCACACCCCAGTGTGTGCCTCCAGACCTCTGCCTTTTGCAGCTCCCGAGTTTCCTTGTGCTCCGGGGATCCGTATGGGTCTCTGGGTCCCCAGGGTCTCGCCCAAAAGTTCAGTGCAGTCGGAACTGGAGTTCAGCGCAGTTGGGAGGTTCCATCTTCCTCCCGCTAAAGAAAGCCAGCAGCACACTCACAATCAGTCCTCTCTGGGCGCATTCGTGTCTCCAGACCTCTGCCTTTCGTGGCTCCCCTGTTCCCGTGCACTCCTCCCTTTTCCCGACAGTCCAGACTCCCCCAGTATGAGTCAGTGCAGTCGAAACTGGGGTTCAGTGCAGTTGGGAGTTTCCATCTCCCACCTGCTAGAGGAAGCTAG
>PVJN01013079.1:0-49629 GCA_004026805.1 Lasiurus borealis | reverse complement strand
TGAAGACATTTTTTTTTATGAATCCACTTTTTTCTATCTTAAACTACTGAGCTCCTTCAGATTACAGTAGCTGTGCATCTTCTGAAACTCCTGATTCACTTGTTAAAAACGCAAATGATTAATTATGGAGATATTCTCATATACAGCTAACAGAATGCATACTGATTGTGATAAAGGATTCAGGTATCTTTGCACTGGTTGTTTCTTTACCCTGACTCCATCAAAATACCTTAGCAAAGTACTGTCTATTTAGTGGTTATCAATAAAAAATAATGAGGATTCTTATCAACTACAAAGAGACTTTACAATATGAAAAAGATAAATTAAGACATGGAATTTTTAAGTTAAATGTCAGATATACATCTCAGGTCAAAGCTCCCTCCTCCCATGGAGTGAACTTGAGGTAATAACTAAGAAAATAGAAAGTACTTTCGACTGAGGACAGAGCTTTTCTATTTCCTCTGGCCATTGGGATCCAACTAATGGTGTCTTTTGAATCTGAGATCCAATTATCATCATTTGGGGAAAGATTCTGAGTACTAATTTAATATAGTTCTTTTTTTAGCAGTATGTAGGAAAATGGAGAGAATGTAACCATGTCCTTATTTAGTACTAAATTATCCACTTCATGTAATAAGCAAATGTTGGAAACAAAGAAAGGGTATTCTATGTAATTTTTTTTCAAATGACACAGATGGGATGCCCACTAATTGGCCCAAAGTCTGGATTTCTGGTCAATTACTTATATTCGAGATCACTTTTTATATATCAACTTTTAGCCTCTCTTCTCGAGCTTTTGGCCATTTAAATAGAGTAGTTTCTATTTATATAATGCCTATCTGAGCCATTTCATGTAATTTACATTATTCATTCATCGTGACAATATAACTGAAAACTCATTTGTAATTCCTTTACAGTGATGGAAACTGAGGCAGCGATAATTTCAGTGGCTCTCATATAGTTCTACTGTCTCTCATTTGTGACAATTTGCTCTCTCGGGGGAATTGTCATCTCATGTGTATTCAGCACTGATAGGTCACCATATTCAAAAGTTTCCATACAGACTGACTCAAACTTTTATAATTGGCAGCTCATTAACTGAGAGAGGTGCTTCAGTTTTTGCAACTGCACGTAAATCTGGTGAGAAAAATTTCCTCTGCACTCACTAAAGCACGCACGAGAAGATGGCATGGGTTCAAGAGCCCCACTGGCACAACCAGGGGAGATTTTATTTTCTCATTATTAATCCATCATATTAGGTTGCGAAGCAGGTACAATTGGTCCCCAGCAGAGGTCTAGTAGCTTAATGTCTCAGGCAATAACATATGCCAGCAATGAGGCCCAAGACCCAGGTCCTTGGAATATGGGTCCTTGGAATCCTACTAACCAACTTTAAATTTTCAATGCATTTAGTAAACTAAAAGCTTTAAACCTTCAATGGGAAGCAGCATAGATGACAGTCACAGCTCCTTGTGACTCGTGAGTCTCTGAGTCTATTTTTTACTGTATACAAAATGAAAATAATACACAGTGAGTCTCAAATCTTGGCTTTTTGACTAATAATTCTAAAATAGGCAGTCAGGCACCCAGACTAAAATCTGTCCTATAGAGACAACTTATTTTTAAAGAAAGATATTTTATACACACACACACACACACACACACACACACACACACACACACACACGAGGCTCCGTGCATGAAATTTGTGCATGGGGCAGTGTGTCCCTCAGCCCAGCCTGCACCCTCAACAATCTGGGACGATGTCTGACTGCCAGTAGGATCAGGCCTAAATGGGCAGTTGGACATCCCTCTCACAATCCAGAACTATTGGCTCCCAACTGCTCACCTGCCTGCCTTCCTGATTGCCCCTAACTGCTTCTGCCTGCCATCCTGATCACCCCTAACCACTCCCTTGCCAGCCTGATTGATGCCTAACTGTTCCCCTGCCAGCCTGTTTGTCCCTAACTGCCCTCCCCTACAGTCCTGGTCCCCCTCAACTGCCTTTCCCTTCAGATCACCCTCAACTTCCCTCCTCTGCTGGCCTGGTCACCCCTCACTGCCCTCTCTGCAGGCATGATCACCCCAATTACACTTTCTTGCAGGCCTGGTCCCTCCCAACTGCCCTCTCCTGCTGGCCATCTTGTGGTGGCCACCTTGTGTCCACATGGGGGCAGCCATCTTTGACCACATGGGGGCAGCCAATTTGTGTGTTGGGTGATGGTCAATTTGCATATTATTCTTTTATTAGATAGGATAGAGGCCAGGTGCACAGGTTGGGGGAGCTGGTTTGCCCTGAAAGATGTCCTGGATTAGGTTGAGGGTTCCTTTGGGGTGTGGGGTGGCCTGAGTAAGAAGCCTGTGGTGATTTGCAGGCTGGTCATGCTCCCTGGTTACCCAAATGGAGGCCCTGGTATCTGGGATTTATTTATCTTCTATAATTGACACTTTGTAGCCTTGAACAGAGCCAAACCTCCTGCTTGCTCTGTGGTTGCAGCCATTTTTGATGAGAGAGAGAGAATGATCAGCTGCCTCCTGCACGGCCCCTACTGGGCATGTGCCCGAAACCACGGTGCATGCCCTTGACCGGAATTGAACCCAGGACGTTTCAGTCCACAGGTTGATGCTCTATCCACTTAGCCAAACCAGTTTTGGTGCAAGAGTGAGCACATGTAGTAATCATGTTGAGTCTAAAATGACCAAACAGTAGTAATCATAATAATTACTCAATGGTACCAAAGAAATGAAAATGAGACCATTAAGATGTAAGTTACAATTGTTGGTTCTTAAGAGAGCATGGTTAAGCAATGCCTGCTTTAAAATGCTATTGTTTTGGTAGAGTCATTTCTGCAGATTTCTTGGGTACCTTATAATTCCCCCCTTTCCCTATGAATGACCTAAATCTTACCTAAGTTACTAATGCCATATTTGAATGGTATCCTTAATTTTGATGTTTTTAGAAAATAAGCAGTACTACCTTATCATATAGCTACTGAATGGCTCAAAATTATTACAAACTCTAGATGTGTTATTTTTAATGGAGCCATGGTTGATATGCATTAATGGAACAATTTGAACAAAACAGAGAAAATATGCTCACAATTCCTATGTGTCATACCCTTCACAGGAGGAAATAAAGAAAAAAACACCCACTCTCTATGCAAGAGAGAGGAAAGTAAGCACCATAGTTTGCTCTTAGAGATGTAACCCCGGCAACTTTGGCTCCCTGGGCTGAAACGGGAACGTCGTCGAGGGCTGTGAAGTAAGACGAGCAGAAATGATAGATGGAGAATTTCTGCTTGAAACAATGCATGGAGCGTGTTATCCAAACCACCCTCTGGGAAAGCACATGCTACTTATTGTTCTCTTTGTAAAAGCAAGAGGAGAAAATCAATACACAGTTACAGAATATAGTATTAATCATTTTTTTCAGGCTTGCTTTTCCAAAAGGCTTAAAAAAAAACAACAAAACAATTGTACTTCTTACTATCCTAATGTTGTTGAGATCTTAATATTGTGCTGGTTTTCATTTACCAAATGAGTGTGATGCAATCTATCAGGGTTTCCTGTATAATCACTGCATCAGACAGACTGAAAGCATCTTCAGATTCCAGATTTATTCTAGAGGTATGGAGTAGGACTACTTTATACCTTTACTTCAGTAAAATTACCATAAACTTTGTAGTTTAAAAAACAAAAAACAAAGATGTACTCTCTCATAATTCTGGAGGTCAGAGTCCAAAAAAAGGTCTCACTGGGCTAATGGCAGTGAGTCACAGGGCTGGTTTCATCTGGAAGCTCTCGGGACAACCTGTTGCCTTGTCTTCTTCAGCTTTGAAGGCTCTGGCATTGCTTGGAACTTAGCTCCACCCTCCATCTTCAAGGCCAGTGGGTTAGCATCTTTGCATCTCTCTTTCTCTTTCTGCTTCCATAATCAGATTGCCTTTTTTTTTTATTCTGACCTCAAGTGTCTTCTTTTAAGGACCCTTGTGACTGATTATATGAGGCCCACCTGGATAGCAGGACTGGAGAAGATCTTTCACTTCCACCTGCCCAGTCCCTTTGCTATATAAGGTAACGTTCACAGGTTCACTGTCAGGCTTTTGACCTCTTTGGGGGCCGTTATTCTGACTACACATCAAGTTTTGGTAGAACTAGATGATCTCGCTCAGCAGTTAAAATGCTCTAATCCTATGTATTCACCAACATTTTTAAAAGTATAGTTTATTGATTTTTGACAGAGAGGAAGGGAAAAGATAGTTAGAAACATCGATAAGAAAGACATCAATCAGCCACCTCCTGCACGCCCCCACTGGGGAAGTACCTGCAACCAAGATATGTGCCCTTGACCAGAATCGAATCTGGTACCTTTCAGTCTGCAGGCTGACTCTCTATCCACTGAGCCAAACCGGTTTTGGCTGTATTCACCAACATATAACAACTTATTTATTTACCCACCCATTAATTAATTAATTTATTCCTTCATTTATTGATTAGCCAACAAGCATTTTTTACACCTACTAGATATGAGGCACAGAGCAAGTCTATCCTATATAATAAAAGAATAATATGCAAATCGACCAACTGCCAGAACCACCTGTTGTGGCTATGATGCGTACTAACCACCAAAGGGAAGATGCTCAAGGCAGGAGCTGACCCCTGGTGGTCAGTGCGCTCCCCCAGGGGCAGTGCCACTCAGCCACAAGCTGGACTGATGGCTGGTGGGCATAGCAGGGGTGGCAGGAGAACATCAGCAGGGGCGCTAAGGACATCCCCGAGGGCTCCAGGACTGTGAAAGGGTGAAGGACAGGCTGAGGGCCCTCCACCTTCCCTGGGGGCATGAATGTCATGCACTGGACTTCTAATAAAGATATAAAATGAATTAAAAAAGAAATGTCTACCCATATAGAATTTCATCTTTTAATATAGTTCCTCAATGAAATGCATGTATTAATCACCTAATTTGTGCAGGGTTTGGTGCAATTACACACTTGATCCTCATGTATTAGACAAGCATGCAATGTACTCTTTTTATTGAAATTATAGTTGTTATTCCAGAAGTGAATTGTGAGATAGTGTAAGAGGACATCCATGGGGATATATCATAGAATGGCTAAGTTAAAAAAAACAAACACAAAAACACAAAGTCTGTAAGACTACAGCACAGGGAACTATCCCGAGCAATTGACATACTGCTAGGGTATCAATAAAATCAAATTTTACCTGTTAGAAGAATAATGAGCTCTTTCCTCTTTACACTCAAGGGAGATTAATTCAAGAACATGTATTTTATGCATGTTCCTCACCTCTCTCTATAAAATAAAAGTCCTAAAAGCGGTCACTTGGGAGTGGATATTACTTTACTTTTCATTCTTTCTTCTGAGGAGAAATGTGTTGTAGCACTTCTATTACACACAGAATAGCATAAGGGACATTTTTTTAAATTTTAATTCCTGGCCAAGTCATTCCATGAATGTTCAATTAAAAGAATATGTGTGTGTGGTTTTTTTTAATAATGATCATATCCAAACTGACAGAAAAGTTCTTCTGCTATTAAAAATGTCCAAAATTATGCAACAATCTGATAATGAAAGTGACAAATGACATCCTGATGCTTGGCCAGTGTGGCCCAGTGATTGTGTGTCCATGTACCGTGAGGTAAAGTTTCAATTCCTGTTCATATAGCACATGCCAGATTGCAGGCTTGATCCCCAGGGCGGGACATGCAGAAGGAGGCAATCAATGATTCTTTCTCATCATTATTGTTTTTATCTCTCTCTCCTTCTCCCTTCCTCTCTGAAATCAATAAAAATATATTTTAAAAAATAACAACTAACAAGTCACTGAAACTCTCACTCTCCATAAACAACCTCAAGAATTCCATCTCATCTTGAGCTCATATTCTCTGTGTCTCCAAGTATCTGTCTTCCCTGGTGCTGCCATTCATTTTGATCATAGCTATTGTCCACTTTTCTCCAGGGATATTAGCAAAGATGCTTTAGGTATTACTTCCACCCTACACCATATGAGCAATTCTTTTGACGTCTGCTATTTTTATCTTCAGATACTCTGTGCTTTGAAGCTGCTCCTGAAATAGCTACATATGCCTTTGAGTTTACTTCATGCCTGCACCTTTTCCTGGGTGCTCCTGTTTCTTCCAAGTTTGCCACAGTGTTTTCCATTCTCTTTACAATGAAAAGAAGGCAGCCTGATGAGGTGATTTGAGCTTTATGTTAATATGAACCATTGGCTTTAGGAAACCTCACTTCAGGAAAACATTTTAATTTTTATAGGAGCCATAAAGACCAAAAGCCTGTGCTTCAAACAACTGTGGGTTAATATATGACATATCTGTCTGCAACATTCATTTTACTTCATTCAGATTTACTGTACTATAAGTAAACTAAATCACTGCTTTTGTATGATTGAATAGAATATGTGATTTGTGTTAGATGTTTTAAAGCCAAGTCTCCAACTGCAAATGAAATTTGTCCTTGTAACAGGTTACTTCAGGATCACCTAGCTCTAGAACCCTCCCTGCAGAACCACACCGAAAGCATATTTCAAATGATCTGCTAGCAAAGATATTTCTGTGGACATTTGAGAATAACTGCCTACAAATACTAGAACTTAGCTTTTTTGGACCATCTTTCAGAGTCTTCTATCTCTATGTTTCTATCAAACTTACACCTGAAGGGGATAAAGCAGAGATTACTGTTGAATTATGTTTTATTCAACTGTAAGAAAAAGAGTTGAGAATCAAAAACACCAGAATTAAAAATTGGCTACATGAAAAACAAAACACATGACTGGATAATATTGATAAAATAATTTTTTATACCCTAACCAATATTTTTTCCTGAATATTAAAAATATCACAAATACTTTGTTCTTTGATTCTAACATCTTCTCACCTGCAACTAAAATTTCTTATTCTTCCTGTTCCCAGAATTTGAAATCTTAAGAAAGAAGAAGAAGTCTAGTTGGTCTGACTTGAGTTCCATGACCATCCCTCCAAACAAGGAGCAATGCGTTGGATTAATTTTTTTTCCATTCTGTGTAGCCAAGAACGAAACAAATTTTAGAGAAAAATAAAGATTAAAGGGTGTTGGGCAAAGAGAGCAGAAGCTCCTCCCCTGGATCCGGGTTCTAAGAGTAGCCTGGGTTTCTGAAGTGTGTGTGCTTACACCCTAGCAGGAGTGTTTTACACCCAACATGACGTGATTTTGTCTACGCAGAGTACTCATCACAGAAATCAATTTTAATAAAACTGTCAATTCAGCTGGGGTTTGAAGGGTCAACTTTTCCTAAGTTGTCTTCCTTTTATAAAATTTCATTGCATGGAACCCAGCAGCCATATATTATTACATCAAACAATGTGTACAGATGAATGAAATGGTTATTTTACATTGTCTCAAATTACTTACTTTTCAGAATGGCCTAATTTATATCTCTCCCCAAATGTTATTTTCCCCTGAAACCATGTTTGAGGATTTCTTCAAACAGATCATCTTGTCTGTGTGGAGCTATACATTACGGAAATGTTCAAATGAAATAAACCTATCTCTACTGTTCATAGACAGACTTTAACTTTTGTGAGAGTATCTTATGGCCCTTTACTTTTTACAACAATAAACTGGTGCTTCCCATAGGCATGTACCTAATGTCTATAAGAAATGTATCAATTGTCTTAATTGGATGGGATATTAAAAAGTACAAGCCCAATGTTATTGGTTTTCCAACTACCATACATGATCCGTATGTTAGTGGTTAGATTATTTTTAAAATATTTTAAAGAAAATAGAAATTACTTTGATATAGCTGCTACTATCTGGCTATATAATATTTAGAAGAAGAAAAAAAATGCAACCATCTGACTTCTATCCACCAATAAGATATAGAATTTAACAAATATAGAAATGTGTTAAATACACATATATACTAGAGGCTCGGTGCATGAAAATTCATGCACTGGAGGGAGAGGTCCCTCAGCCTGGCCTGCCCCCTCACACAGCCCAGGAGTCCTCAGGGGCAGGAGGTGACCTGGGAATCAGGGGAAGGCAATGTCCTCATCACACTTTGCTGCTGCCTCTGCCGGCCCTGATTACCTGAGCCTCTTGTGGCCCTAGGTGACTGGGCAGCCACCATCTGAGGCTTGCCTGCCACCCCCCCTCCCTTGGCTGAGGGGATGAGGGGACTGGGGGACTCCAGAGGCAGGCACGAGGAATGGCTGAACCTGTCTGGGGGTGGGCCTGGCCATGCTGTGTGCCTATCTCCCCAGTGGGGCAAAGAGGACTGGGCACCGCCATCTTGTGGCTGTGGATGCCACCATCTTAGAGGGCATGGCAGTCAACTGGTATATTCCCTCCTTATTGGCTGTGTGCACCACCACCTTTGTGAGGGCTTGACAGTCAATTAGCATATCCCCCTTTATTAGATAGGATGTTTTTCATATATGTATATATACATGTGTACATTTATATACACCATACTTTAACAAGCTCACTTAAAAGACCTAGCTTTAGACCCAATTAGTGAACCACAGTGAGTCCTATGTGGTTTTAAATGTTATCTCTACTTAGGGAGGGAAAAGGCAGCCAATTTAGAGAAGTGCTTTGTGGATGTAATCTCTGACCTTGAGAGTAACTCTGTCCACAGGTACCATAACCCTTCCCCCCCATTCATATTTCTAGTTCTTTTGTGTTACAGAAAACATAAGGAAAAAAGTAAAGAGAAATGTTTATCAAAAAAAATGATCTTGAGTATTTTATTAGTTAAATTCTGTTTACTCTGAAAGTTGTTCTTTCACCTGTTCTTATAGAGAGAAACATTCACTAACATCTCACAAACTAAAATATTAGGGTAGCTTCCTCAATCATCCCTCAGTACGTCTTGTAACCATAGCAACCCACATGTATAAAGGAGGAAGACAAGATGCTTCTAATTCTGTATTGTCTAAGTGTGCTGTCTAATATTTGATATTCCATATGATTTATAGCTCTGCAAATGATGCATGTCATGTTATTATTTCCAAATTATTTAATTATTCTTCCTGCACTTGAAGTTACAATGAGAGCTATGAAGACAACAGATTATCAACTATACCTTGATTTAAATCTCCCTATCTTGAATATTGTATCTGTGTTCTTGTAACTGAGAAAAAATAATACTGTCTAGAAGACTGGACCTAGTGTCTCCATAGAATTGTATGAACCTGTAGCTTAGTCTTCTCAGATGGAGGTAGAGTAAATGAACAAGACCAGAAAGAGAACATGTGGTACAATAGAAAGAGCATGAACTCTGGACTGGTATTGCTGGTTCTGAAACTCAGTCCTACATATCTTATCCAGAAAGAATTTAGGCTAGTTACCCCATATCTGAGTCTCTGCTTCCCTGATTTCAAAATGGGGATATCGATTGATATTTCTAAAGTACACTGAGGTAAATCAATGAGATTACATATATAAATCTCCTGGCATAAAGTGAACTGAACAATAAAAATACCTAGCCAATGATCTAAATCAGTCTTCCCTGCCTTTCAGTAATCACAAGACAAAGTAGAAAATTAGAGCTGTGACACTATTGGAATGACAGATACAAAAATAAAATTCAAAAAAATAGTATGTCCTCACCTAAAGCTAGAATTCCTGTTTGGTATGTTGACATAGATTCCAGAGTAACAAGCAGATGTTGCTCTGGATGTGTCTCTCGAACAGTTATGAATTTTCTGAGTCTCAGTCAGCTAGTCAGTGCAGCTTTTCTCTTAGCAACATCTAGAGCAAGCAGATTGGTGAGGAAGTCCCACTGAGCTTTCTAGGGTGACAGTGATGCTTTAACAATTTAAAGGAGCTGATTCTTGCCCTGGCTGATTTGGCTCACTGATTAGAGTACTGGCTTGTGCACTGAAGTACCTCAGGTTCAACTCCAGTCAAGGACACATACCTTGGCTTGATCCCTAGCCCTGGTCATCATGTGTGGGAAGCAACCAGTCAATGTATCTCTCTTACATTGACATTTCTCTCTCTCTGTCTCTCTCTCTCCCTTCCACTCTCTCTAAAAATCTATGGGAATATATCCTTGGATGCGGGTAAACAAAACAAAACAAAACAAAACAAAAAGGGCAAAAGCTGTCTGCTCAGCAAGGGTCTGTCTTTAAATGAATGAATGAATCAATCAATCAATCAATCAATCAATAAGTGAGTTAGCTGGATCATTTAAAGGTCCAGACTATAGAGCTGCACTAAGAAAGCAGGTCGGGAGACTGGGGAATATGGTACCCTCATCATCTCACACTATTCCATGGGGCAGATACAACCCACCTGAGATCTGTGTTCCATGTGCACTCTCCTATTTCCCATGGCTGACAGAACAGAATGCTCTAGATGTTGCTAAGAGAAAAGCTGCACTGACTAGCTGCCTGGGAGAGAAATGCTTTGGGGGGGGACTTGTGGCTCTTGAGGGTGTTGGAAAAATATCACAAATGTCTCTTTAAGAACAGCCTCAGAGATCCCCAAATTCCTACAGGATAGCCGTGCAAAAATAAACTTTAGAACGGCCTCTGGGTTATTATTTCAGTAACCCTGTTATATTCTGAGAAGTGAATTTTAAGCCACCAAGGTCACGGTGATATGTTAGTAGTCATTTTCTAGTTGTCATGGGGAGGGAGGAGGAGCATAGGGCCTTCATTCTGTGTCAGCTGACATGGTTCTAATCCCAGCTCAGTCACCAGGCAATTATGTGAACATATGTGAATCACTCAATAGCTCTGGACCTAAGGGCCCTCAGCCATGCAGGCTACATTATTTCTGAACTCCCACCCAGGACTCAGATCCTGTGATCCGTACTCTCATTTCGCTCTTCCTTGGATAGCCAGGCAAATTGAATGCTCTCTCGGAGGTGTTAACTAGCTTCCCTGAGAACATTCGCACACAGGTTATTAGGTAAATAAAAAAGTGTCTCCATTTGTAGAAATAACCTCTTTGCACTATGCTCCACATTAATATTGAGCGCATTGATATTATAAAGTTTATGTACACAACATTGCCTTTTCATTTCATTTTATTCAGCAAATGTGGATTTTGCCAACATGATATGCACGGCCAATAGATCAAATATATAATAAGTATATAATTTATCAACCTTGAGGCTCTTTAAATACTTCTAAAGTGAAAACACCAATTTATTTATTTTTTCTTTTACTAACATCCAAATTGGGAAATAAACGTAAAACTGTTATTATTTACAGATGACATGACACTGTATATAGAGAACCCTAAAGATTCCACCAAAAATCTACTAGAACTAATAAATGAATTCAGTAAAGTAGCAGGATCAAAAAAAAGAAATATTCCAAAATTGGTTATATTTTTATACACCAATAATAAACTTTCAGAAAGGGAAACTAAGAAAAAATTAAAATAAAATACCTAGAAATAAATTTAATCAAGGAAATACAATATCTCTATTCAGAAAAGGATAAGACTCTGAAGAAACAAAGTGAAAAAAATATGAGTAAATGGAATCATATACCAAGCTCATGAATATGAAGAATTAACATAGATGAAATGTCCATAACACCCAAAGCAATCTATAGACTCAATGCAATTTTAATCAAAATACAATGGTGTATTTTGCACAAGTAGAATAAATAATCCAAAAATTTATATTTATATTCTAAAAGGCCTGTGGCTGTAACACTGTAACACTGTAACACTGTAATGACCAAACAATCAGTCACCCAGAGGCACATTGATGGGTCCTTCCTATGGTGGCACAGGGGAGAGAATCTGGGTCCCATGGGGCGGGGGTCTGAGTCTCACATGATTTCATGCACTGGGCTGCTAGTGAAATTATAAATACCCTAAATACCTACAGTAGTTTTGATATAGAAGGATAAAGTTGAACTATCACTCTACCTAATACCAAGCTATACTTAAAGGTTACAGTAATCAAAACAGTATGGTATAGGCAAAAACAAAACAAAACAAAATAAAAATCCAGACATATAGATAAATGGAACAGAATAGAGGGTCCAT
Organism: Lasiurus borealis; assembly: GCA_004026805.1. Taxonomy (NCBI): domain Eukaryota; kingdom Metazoa; phylum Chordata; class Mammalia; order Chiroptera; family Vespertilionidae; genus Lasiurus; species Lasiurus borealis. The sequence goes on along the minus strand of PVJN01013079.1, from coordinate 37,594 downwards.
AAATAAAGCCATGCCCATATGGCCAATTAATATTTGACAAAGGAGGCAAGAACATATAATGGGGTAAAGACAGTCTATTCAATAAATAGTGCTGGGAAATCAGACAGCACATACATGACCAAAAAATAAAAGTAGACAACATTCTTACATCATATATAAGAATAAAAGCAAATTGGATTAAATATTTAAATATAAGATTCATAATATTCCTAGATGAGTGGATGCATGCTCATCAATATGCAAATTGGTTGTTATGGAGATACCGAAATGGCAATTAGCATATTACCTCTGTATATGTATAGATAGCTCATCAATAGGTGAGTGGATAAAAATGTGATGGTATATATATATATATATATATATACATATATATATATATATTCCAATAATAATATTGGAATATTATTCACTTATAAAAATGAAATCTTATCATTTATGACAACATGGATTGATCTCAGAGAGTTTCATGCTAAGTGAGATAAGTCAGTCAGAGAAAGACAAATGCCATATGATTTCCTTTATATGTGAAATCTAAAGAACAAAATAAATGGACAAAGAAAATTGAAACAGACTTAAGGCATAGTGTGCAGACTGCTGGTTGCTAGTGTTTTGGGGAACTGGTTGAAAGAGGTGAAGGGATTAAGAAGTACAGATTGGTAATTATAAAATCATCACAGGGGTGTACATGGCAGAAGAGGGAAAGAGTCAAGAATATGGCCATAACTATGTATAGTGGCAGGTGGGTACTTGAAATACCAGAGGGAGAACTTTGTAAAGTATATGATTGTCTAACCACTATGCTGTATACCTGAAACGAACACAAAACAATATTAAATATAAACTGTAATTGAAAAAAAAGATACAATTTTTCTCCTTTACCTCTAACTATTTAACCATTATCTTCATTTTTGTTTTGATGCCCAAATTATATTTTTGATTAATTTATTTTCAAATACTACATATATTGCACCAGCATCTCTGGTGAATCATTTGTTCACCAATTAAATCACCAGTGGATAATGTAATGACTTAAGTTTACCAGAACTGCAGCTGTTAAAGTCATGAATGGATTTCTTTATGACACAGATCTAGCCATGATCATGTGCTATGGATGCCAGTAATTGTAGATCACAGCTTCCACTGCCTTTTATTCCTGAGCACGACATGGTTTTACTGCTTAAATTCACATCTATCATACATCATTTCTATAATATTTCATTGGAGCCAATTTCTGGGTATGGTACAATATTATCTGCAAACTCATGACATCCTTGGCTCATGATAAATGATGAAAGACCTGAGGCTAATCACTTCCATAATTCTACTTCAATTGCAGCTGTGAAGATACTTAGACAAAAACATACCAATGATCCATTTGAAATGCTTTTGTAGAGGCAAAATGTTGCCAGTGACATGTTTATATATACAATCACAGAGACAGAAAGAACCTGTGTCTATTCAGATCTAATTGTTTATGTCCATTTTTCTAAATTTCATACTTTAACTAGAGGTCCGGGGTGCACAAAGTCATGCACATGTGTGTTCCCTCAGGGTGCCCTGTGGAGATGGGGCCCTGGCTTGTGTCGCAGCCTTGCAGCCCCACCTGGCACCCCACCTTGGCCTGGGGCTGCCTGCTGTCCCCATCCCCTACAGCCACCACTGATCTCTGTCTGCAAGGTGATTAGCAGGGTGATCAGGCCCCAACTTGCACCTGCCCTGACCTGGCGCTGCCTGCTCACCTGCCCCACCACCCTGCTGTGGTCCCACTCTCCTGGGGGTCCGTAGAGGCCTGCAGCACCTCCACTGTCACCTGCTGCCAGATGCCTGCCATGTTCCATGCTGCCCCCTGGTGGTCAGTGCACGTCATAGTGAGGAGTCAAACTCCCAGTCAGTAGAACTCACCCCAATGGGACACTTTGAATATGAGGCTTTTATTATACATTGGTACCTCGAGATACGAGTGCCCTAAAATATGAGATTTTTGAGATACGAGCCGTTGAGCCAGCGAATTTTGCTTTGAAATACAAGCAACATTTGAGATAGGAGTAATCGCACGGATCGGCTGGCTGCACAAGACCCACCAGTTTTCCACAACTTGAGCGTCTCACAGTTTCCCACGCCTCAAGGTTACAGAATGAATTAAACTCATATCTCGAGGTACCACTGTATAGGATTTGTTAGAATTAGTGAGCCCCTTTATAAAACCAATATTCATAACCACAATAAAAATAGATGCTGAAGAACCTATTTATAATGAACAAAGCTGAACTAAAAATTGCTTTATCAACTTATACTGATATATCTGATTTTACTTTGAAGATCTTATGCTTTTTCTACACATGAATTGCACCTGGGCAGAGAAAACACAAATAAAGAAACACCTAGCTTATTATCTTAGGACTATTGGAGGAGTCTTAGGTATATTAACAAGAATCCCTTGAGAAGACACAGAGAAAGGTGTCTCACCTTCCTGTGCACAATAAAATAAGTAGATTTCAATACTAATGTCATCTATGGGATACCTATCATATGTTGGCCACCCTATTTCACATATATATACACTGAAGATTAGTCTCAAAGGCCCTGGTCTCAAAGGTCTCAAGCAGCAAAGAAAACAAGGAAACATATAGATGCCAATAATATGATCTGTGCTTTTACATATCATGTGCAAATACCTGCTGAGATGCCCAGCTGTATGTGAGGAGAGCAGTAAAGGCGTTACTTATGAGAGATATGTATCCTCGTCTGAATATCCCAAGAGTTCTCAGATGGACAGATGTATGTCATCACAGAAGCAATGAAATATTAATAAATTTTCATCTTGACTTATATATTCAGACTTTTGTGAATATTATCAACATATGTTAATCAACCAAAGTTAGTTCACAGAGAAGTGACTCACTAAAGCAGTTTTTTCAACATCAGGAAACCATAACATTGAACTTAGAGTCAGGGTTGACTTTGTATGAGAATACAATACTGAAAGCCACAAGGCTTCTCTGTCTGTCTTCTTTCTTGGCATCCTCACAGTTATAACATATATGGATCAAGTAAATAATAATATGTTCATGCAAACACAATAACAGTAAGGCATATGTATGTATGTATATATATATGTGTGTGTGTGTGTGTGTGTGTGTGTGTGTGTGTGTATGTATATATATTCTCCCAGCTCTTATATATGCATTAAGAGCTGGGAATACCTGTCACTAAGATAAACAGAGAAGACATTTAACTTAAAATGCCCAGTACTTTTGACATGTAATTTAGTAGTTACACACAGAAGAAACTTTGAGATGCCTACATGATATCTCAGGTCTGATTTACATTAGCTATTCTGACTATGTGTACTTTTGCCTGATCTCTCTCCAGTCAATGATAGACCATAATAGAGAATTGATTTAAACCGTCCAATATATCCGGCTGGAGACATTCAGGCAACATTCAAACTGCAAAGTAACATTGAAAGTGCAAATCAAATGCAGCATTTATAGAGCGACTGGTTTCGGAATTATGCATGTGATCTATACCCCACATGTTTTCGTGAATGCATCCCTTAGCTTCATGATCATGCAGAATATGGATGGACAGATCCAAAATTGCTACCAACATGTTATTAGAATTGGCTGAATGCTTTCACTGAAACAATGCCAACTCTGGTAAAAAGTCACTAGAGCTTAAAGAAGTCTTAGAAACTTTCTTGCTAGAGTTAGATATGAGTTTTTATAAAATGGAAAGGCAAAAATATAAAAGCTATTTTTACTAACAAAAGAAAAATTTCACGCAAAAACGATAGGTTTTAAGGTGAGAACTTTGGAATTGAGAAAATATACAGTACTTTTAAGAAAAAATACAAAACAAAATGACCTTGAGATGGAGACAAACCATTTACAGATGAAGGCGAATTATATAATCCTGAGTCAGAAATGGTTAAGCTTAATAGTCAATTTCTTTAAAGTTTGGATGTTTTCATGTTCCCTTATTAGTATTTTAATTAATTTATTTGTTCTTCTATTCACTTACCAAGCCTTACTTAATTTTATTCTATGCATATTCACTCAACATTTATTAGGTGTTATCCATGCTGACTATTTTGCTATATCCTGGGGTGGGGAATTTGAGATTCTGTTTACGGAGTATAGATAGACAACAGCAATTCAACATAAAATAACCACATGAGAGATAATTAGGTTGTCATTGAAGAATTATTTCACCTTTCATGTGACATGATTTTGTTTTGTTTTGTTTTGTTAACAGATGTATCTTTATAGTATCCAGAAACTACAGTGGTTTCTTGTGGAATTTGTGTGCTTGAAGGGAGAAGGGTATATATAAATATTGTTCATTGGAAGTACATTTAATTAGATAGTATAAAATGAAATTATGTTTCCTTCCACTCAATATATAACAGTTCTCAAAACTTAAAATTCTGAAATGAGAATTCATTGTTTAAGACCTACATCACATTTGTTAAATATTATAAAAAAAAGACAGTGTCAATATCATCTTTTTCTTTCTAGTTAAAACAAAGTTTAAATGCTGTTATTTGAAAACATGCCAAACCCTAACTGGTTTGGCTCAGTGGATAGAGTGTTGGACTGTGGATTGAAGGGTCTCAAGTTCGATTCCGGTCCAGGGTGTGTGCCTTGGTTGTGGGCATGTCCCCATTGAGGGATGTGCAGGAGGCAGCTGATCAATGTTTCTAACTCTCTATCCCTCTCCCTTCCTCTCTGTAAAAAATCAGTAAGATATATTTAACAAAATTAAAAAATAAAATAAAAACATGTTAGCTTACACACTACCCATGAGAAGCCATCTGATCTCTTTTGAATCCATCCTTTATTCTGTTGTTAAATCTCAAGTATTTTTTCAGAAAGGCAAATTTCTAAGTTTCAATCCCAAGAGCTTGAAAGAGGAAAAAAATACATAGAATATCTTAATCACATCAGGTACATTTCTCCAGAGTATATCTTGACATGGGAACATGATACTTACATCATGATGACACTTACAACTGAGAGAAAATTCACATTAGCACATATTTGCTTTAATGAATTGGTCAATAAGCATTTATTGAGTAATATGCCTTTAAGTTCCTCTTTAAAAAGAAAATTAGAGCCCTACTTAGTTTGGCTCAGTGGATAGAGTGTCAGCCTGCAGACTGAAGGTCCCAGGTACAATTCCAACAAGGGCATATGCCTGGATTGCAGACTCGATCCACAGGAGGGGGTGTGTAGGAGGCAGTCGATCAATGATTCTCTCTCATCATTTATGTTTATATCTCTCTCTACCTCTCTTTTCAGTTCTGAAATCAATAAAATATATTTTAAAAATAAAAGACAAAATATATTAATCATAAACAAGCACATTCCTTTTTTGTATGTGTACTTGACAACTAATGGTATTTTTTAAAGGCAAGCCATTCCACTTAGTGTTGGTAGAGTATTATTGCATTATTTATACTATTATAAGAGTTTAAATATAAAAGCAGGAATTATTTATACAACAGATTTAGCTCTGCCTAGGTGGCATTGCTTCTAAATGCTATAATGAAGAGCAAGATGTATAAGACACAACACCTGTTGTATGTGTGCTGATTATGTAACCTTGGAGGCAAGTCTAGACACAATTGTCTGCAATAGAGAAGTCCTGTGCCAAAAGACAAATGATCACTTCAACTGAGTAAGAGATATTTTCTAACTGCTAGGACAGAAATGCTCAAGTTTTCTCTAATTCTATATAAACTATTTTATTATTTAGAATAAGGCTTTGCACAGAATTTGTGTCTGCCTCTTTTTCAATATTATTAAATGGTCATTTAATGGAACCTCATTATATTTATGTAAAGTGCCTTGAGGACAGTGGGTCTTCTCACAATGTTTATTATACCCATTTCTGTTGGTTGAGGCATGGAGTCTTTTAATCACCATAGAATGTTTACAAATTCAAACTTTATAAGTCCAAATAAAGAGGTTGCTGCATATGAAACGTAGAAGTAAAATGATATGAGAGATGCAGTGTTTCAGCAGACAAGATGATAAATTGCTTTGAGGAAAGTTGGATCAAAGCAAAACAGCAATAAGAGCCTACAGTAGATGCAACCTTCACAGAGAACACAATAACTTACTTGTCACAGGTAACTGCCTTCTTGGAGAGCTGACAATAAAATAAGTGCAAAGCTAATTCTATGGAATGACTCAAATCATAGGCTTAAAAGTATACTCTCTCGCTAATGTCAGTGTTGCCACATGCTCATCTGGACCACTTCCCAACAAACATAGAAACATCCTCACTCATGAGATTCAAAAGGGCATCAATTGGCATTGGTTCACAGTTTTAGAGCATGGACATGATTTTCTGAATCCTGAAAGAAAAGTTGGAAATATGTTTGATTTTATAATAGCCTTCATCTTACTCCTTATAGGTGTCCCACTAGGATATGAAAAAGGGATCAGAGTGACAGTGAAATTAAGACTCAAGCACTAGGAATATTTAAACTTGTGAGGGAGTCATCACTTTTCCCAGGTTGTTTTCTCTCTTAGAGGATCCTGAGAATGAAGGGGAAAGAAAAGAGAGAGAGAGAGAGAGAGAGAGAGAGAGAGAGAGAGAGAGAGAGAGAGAGAGAGAGAGAGATGAGAGAGAGAGAGAGAGAAAGAGAGAGATAGAGAGAGAGAGTAGAGAGAGAGATTTATTTGGAATCTATGTAGCTCTTTCAATGCAAATGAGTTGATGCTGCTTGCCCTAAAAGAAACTTAACTATATACAGCACAGGTAGATAATGAATAATATAGGGACAGTGTTTTAAGGCAATGGTTTTCAACCATGCACTTTAGAATGACCTAGAGGAGCTAGTTTAGAATAATGCAATTCTGGGTCCTAACCCAGACCAATTAAATCAGAATTTCCAGAAATGTAAATCTTCATAGGTAATTTTAATATGAAGCAAGGGCTGGGAAACTACCAGTATAAGTATATAGAACAACTTGAGATATATCTTGATAGAATTGGACATTTATCATGTTATTTGGACTTATAAAGTTTGAATTTGTAAACATTCTATGGTGATTAAAAGACTCCATGCCTCAACCAACAGAAATAGGTATAATAAACATTGTAAGAATACCCACTGTCCTCAAGGCACTTTACATAAATGTAATGAGGTTCCATCAGATGCTAAATAGTCTTTACATGCTCTGACATAATTATACATCTTAGAGGCTAAGTGTACTACTTGTTTTCCTATGCCAACATGTGTATTTTATCAGCTGTCAGGCATTTAACAAACTGTAGTGTTTATATTTTAGTTAGTGTTGTTCTGTGGGGGGAAATGGGAAGATAACTTGAATGCTCTAAGATGCATGCTGTTGTACTGAACTATCACTAGACTTAAGTTATTGTTTAGTTCTCAAGGTTTTGGTGACAACTTAACATATCTGGATATTATTACCTTCTTTCTAAAATTGAGTTAATTTCAAACATCTGGAATAAAAAAGACCCCGAATAGCTGCAGCAATCCAGAGAAAGAAGAACAAAGTCAGAGATTTTTCAATACCACATATCAAGCTATAATACAAAGCCACTGTTCTCAAAACTGCTGGCACAATAACACTCATATAGACCAATGAAATAGAATAGAGAACCCAGAAATCAACACAAACCACTATGCTCAATTAATATTTGACAAAGGAGTCAAGAACATACAGTGGAGACAAGACTCTTCAATAAATGGTGTTGAAAAAATTGGACAGATACAGGCAAAAAAATGAAACTAGGCCACCAACTTATACCATACACAAAAATAAACTCAAAATGGATGAAGGACTTAAATGTAAGATGGGAAACCATATTAAAGGAATCCACCAGCAGCAAACTCTCAGACATATGCCAAAGCAATATCTTCACCAATGTAGCTTCTAGGGCAATAGAAACTAAAAAGAAAATAAACAAATGGGACTACATAAAAATAAAAAAGCTTCTGTACAGCAAAAGAAACCATCAACAAAACAACAAGGAAGTCCACTGCATGGGAGAACATATTTGCCAATGTTATCACCAATACATGTTTAATCTCCAACATTTACAGAGAACTCATACAACTTAACAAAAGGAAGATTAACAACTCAATAAAAAAAATGGGCAAAGGACCTAATTAGATACTTATCAAAAGGGGACATAAGGAAGACCAAGATACATATGAAAATATGCTCAAAATTACTAATCATCAGAGAGATGCAAATCAAAACAACAATGAGGTACCATCTCACACAGGTCAGAATGGCTATCATCAACAAATCAACCAATGGTAAGTGCTGAAGAGATGCAGAGAAAAAGGAACCCTCATGCACTGCTGGTGGGAATACAGACTGGTGCAGCCACTGTGGAGAACAGTATGTAATTTCCTCAAAAAACTAAAAATGGAATTCCCATTGGACCCAGTAATCCCAATTCTAGGGATATATTCCAAGAAACTAGAAACACCATTCAGAAAGGATATATGGACCCCTATGTTCATAGCAGCAAAATTTATCATAGTTAAGATTTGAAAACAGCCTGGTTCCCATCAGTAGAAGAGTGGATTAAAAAACTGTGGTACATCTGCACAATAGAATACTATGCTCTGGTTAAAAAAGAAGGAATTCTTACAATTTTCAATAGCATGGATGAAACTGGAGAACATTATGTTAAGGGAAATACGCCATTCAGAGAAAGATAAATATCACATGATCTCATTCATTTATAAAATGTAATGAACAACATAAACTGATGAATAAAAACAGATCCAGAGACAGAGAAGCATCAATCAGACCATCAAACCTCAGAGGGAAGGTAGGCGAGGGTGGGGGTAAGGAGGAGAGATCATCCAAGGACTTGTATGCATGCATATAAGCCTAATCAATGGACACAGGGAATGAGGGCATGAGTGGGGGAGTGGGGGTGAGGCTCAATGGGGAGATAAGGACACATATGTAATGCCTTAATAAAGAAAAAAAATGTGTGTGTGTGTGTGTGTGTGTGTGTGTGTGTGTCTGTCTGTGTGTGTGCCTAAATGACCAAACAACAAAATGACTGGTCGACCAGTTGCTATGTGCATTGACCACCAGGGGGCAAACACTCAATGCAGGAGATGCTCCCTTGTGGTCTGTGTGTTCCTACAGCCAACCTCCCACTGCCTGCCAATTTCCTGAGGTCCCTATTCCCAGCTGGCCAACCTCCCACTGTCCCTTCCCCTCACCTGCCAACTTCCTGCAGCCTCTCCCCAAGACCCCCCGCCACCCTTGTCCCTGATCACCAGCCAGGCCCAGGGACTCCACCCATGCACTGGGCCTCTAGTAAAAAAATAGAAAATAAAATTGAGTTAATAGTATTTATCATGATCATATAGTATAGCCATTTTGAAGAGGAAGTTAAACATAAAATAATAATCTAGAGTGTGGATACAAGTAATATTTAGCAAGAAGTTACTTTGATATACTACTTGGCATCAATTTTCCTTAATGTTTCTCTTATATTGAGCCCATGTTCATTTGGCTTATAAGCTGAGGACCAGACATGAGACTAAAAGTTTTAGAAGAATGTGATGAGGTTGAGCCAGGTATTTCCACTTTGAGCTTGGATGATGAAGGTGAAGCTGTAGTCTTCCTGCAAAGTGAGGTTCCATTTTATGCAAACTCCAGGGAGTAGAGGGAGAAGAGAGATTTCAGATAGTTTTTAGGGAATCTGAATTAAAGGGTGATAACTCTTTATATCAAAACAATATTCTGGGAATATTAAAATCTTGTACCCAGAATCCCATGGGAGAAGGAATGTTGAAAATTAACATTAAGTAGAGGATCTGAGCTCCATCAGAGCATTTCTGGAGCCATCAGAGTGGCCCCCAAATAAATAACAAGTGAACATTGCTAGACCTCATGTTTGGGAAGAATACTGGGGTTTTTTTGTGTGTTTTTTTTTTTTATACAACCTTCATGCAATTAAAGATGAGGCAGGACCAGACATACTTCAGTGGATGTCAGAGTGGAAACATGGCCAGTAAGGGCCAGATGTTCCCTCCTTCAAATTCTGGGGCAAAATGTAAGCATCCCCACTGAGATTCCTTCATACTTTAGGGAATACCAAGCAAATGGTAGAAAGAAATTCCATCTGGCTGGCATTTTTTTTTTTTTTGCTATCCAACCCAACTGAATTTAAAATAAAAATTGGTTTTGTTTTGTTGTGTTAAAATCAAACTTCACTCTTGCCTGAATGTGTGATGTGTGGCCTAGAGTCATACCTAAGTTGGAATGTTAGATATATAAACACATACACACATACACACACACACACACACACACACACACACACACACACACAAATGTATCATGAAATGAACATCTCTGAATCTCTCTAGATTACTGATAACACAGATTTCAAACGAATTTTGTCATGGTAAATTTACCATAAACTTACTAAATTCTTACCTTATTTCTGGATTTTTTGTGTTGCTTCTTTTCTCACAGTTCTCTTCACTGTTTTCTCAGTGTTAGACTGACTTGAACCTCAATCATGCCATAGCTTTCAAGTTGCTTCTGGTCAAGCAGACCACCAACCTGAGACCATGTGGCTCATGGATTAGGCAAATTCAAATTGACCTATACCCTTCATGCAATATTAGCCAGTAAAACAATGAACAGTGCCTGGCTGATGTGGCTCAGTGTTTGAACATTGACATATGAACTAGGAAGTCATTTTTTGATTCCTGGTCAGGGCCTATGCCCATGTTTCAGGCTCAATCTCCAGTGTGAGGCACACAGGAGACAACTGATCAATGATTCTCTCTCCTTTTCTCTCAAAATCAATAAAAATATTTTAAAGAAAACAAAACCAGTCCAGCTGGTTTGGCTCAGTAGATATAATGTTGGCCTGCAGACTGGAGGGTCCCAGATTTGACTCCAGTAAAAATCAAACATGTGCTAGGATTGTGGGCACAATTCCCAGTAGGGGGCATGCAGGAGACAGCCAATCAATGATTCTCTCTCATCATTGATGTTTCTATCTCTATCTCCCTCTCCCATCCTCTTGGAAATCAATAAAAATATATTTAAAACAATAAAAATAAATAAATAAAACAAAAACAATGAACAGTTTAACACACACACACAAAGTTCGTCACAGTTCCATTATACATAGGTAAGATATGAAATGCTTCAAATCAGCATGTGGGGGAATATCTTCAATATATTAATTGAGCGCAGTACTGGCTTTTCCCTTAGGAAGATAAACAAAGCTGAGCCCATAGACAAGACTGGTTAGAAGGTCAACTGGTAACCAAAATTAGATGAAGAGGGGGAATGATCAGGGATCAGGAGTGAGCGGGGTCCCTCCATTGCAAAAGAGCAAGGAGCAGAGCAAAAGTCATGAGGGGATGAGCTGCCTCAGAGCAAGCACACCTGCCCATTCAGCAACAATATGTGCACATGTAACCCCACCCCGCCCATCACCAAACACAAAAACAAGAGAAAGAAAAGGGCAGGAGACCTGGATTCCCACCCTAGATAGAAAGTGAGTGCATAGAGAGGACATCTTGACTTCCACTTCAGACAGCGACCATTCCTTCAACTAAACACTATTTTTATCTAAGGTGAAAAGTAAGATGCCGCAACACAGAGAGACTCTAGATTATAGTGGCTAAGAAAATGAAAATACACGAGTGTGTTTCTCTCATATAACAGTAGTTACGTCTTAGGTAGCAGTATTGTAGGAATGATTAGGAATGGAGTGTGTTTCTCTCATATAACAGTAGTTACATCTTAGGTAGCAGTATTGTAGGAATGATTAGGAATGGAGGGAGAGAGGGAGATGGAGCTGAATTGAGGTAATAGGGGTGTCCATACAGGTGGTAATTCCGCCACCACTAAAACGAGGCAAAAGGGGAAAAAGTATAGGCTGTACTTTCTATCTCATAAATCAGGATGGCTATGTGCCAGTTGCAAAGAATATGCTGTTCATGAGCTAGTCAGAATCTGTCCTGTTAAATGCCTAAGGGACAAAGGTCAGCATCTGCTCTGTCACTTGAGTTTGATAACCGAAAAGACAAATCTGAACAGAGTTCTAAAATAGCTTTCAGAAGAGGAGAGGTTTTTGTTTTGTTTTGTTTTGTTTTTTGGAGGGAATATTCATTGTGCTGTTAAAACCTCACCAGCATCAATCATTTAGACCAGTGATTTTTTTATGTTTTTCATGTCATGGAACTTATAAACTAATGAAAGGCTCAGTGCATGAATTTGTGCTTGGGTGGGTCTGGCCCAGCCCCCAGTCAGGGTTGGGGGGTTGATTGGGGGATGGGGCCAGCAAGGAGAGTTATTAGTGACAAAGATCTTTTTAGGATGTATACACTTTTGTTGTTGGCTTTTGGATGAGTTGAAACTTCAAAGGCGCTATAGTGTGAGGGACACTTACCGCTTCCATTTCTAAGCCTCTCCCTAGACAGGTAATGCGGTTTAGTTCCCTGTGACAAACTCTCTAAAGAGAGGCCATGGTGTGATGTGGCTGTCCTCTTTGGTAGTAAGCAGTGGAGATAGAACACAGGAAGATGGTGGTTGTGCTGGGCACCTCTCCTGGACACCTGACTGACGGTCCAGACTGTGAGCAGTTTTCCTCCTGATCATTCATCATTCAAGTTCCTGGTTTATGAAGGCTGGAGAGCATTTACTTACTTAGAATCACTGAAGGTCACACTTCAGTGATTGCGGGGTGGGGGTTTGAAGAGTGGCCAATCAGGGAGGGGGCAGGCAGAGGGAGGGCCTGCAGGCAGTTGGCTGGCCAGTCCTGCCCCCAATTGGGCCGATTGTCTGCTGCAGTGTGCATCATAGCCACCACTCATTCGGGTCGTTCCATTGTTCAGTTACTTGGCTTTCATATAGAGAGAGTACTACAATTGTGCAGCACACCCAAAAAATATTTTATATGCTTTCCTGACCTGACAAAAATAGGTTTAATTTTTATTGATTTACAAAAGAACAATAATAGCAATTGCCTATCCTTTTTTGCTCCAATGTAAGGCTTTAAAAAATCAGGTGCCTATATGTTTATACAGATTTTCTGGTAGCAAGAATTTTCCAGTTAGATACAACCTTATTATGCAACCTGAACAACAAGATGCAACCTTGTTATATGACCTATATATTTAGGGTATTCACACGCAAAGGCTTGTGTTGGCTGTTGTCATTTTCATAGTTAGCATTCTATGAGAAGAGAAGTCAATGCCCCTGATTATCTAGTCAGAGTCTGCATATTTGTTTTAAAAACTGTAGCACACTGGTTGAAAATCACTGATTTAGATCCATCTGTATATCCATAAACATCCTGTTATAGGTGGGGATTAATTTAGCATGTTTTCACTCTTTATACACTTATATAGAGGAAGCATATTTGACTTAAAGCTGAATTTCATTGATTCATTTGCAGATTTAATAATTTTATATATCTTGAATATTTACCTTCCTCATTCTGTAGTTATAAGCTGGCCTCAATGCCCTGAGGTGTATTAAGCATTATAAATATATTGAAATACCAAAATGCCAGTAATGCATATAATTTCAAGAGTGAAAATGGCCCTAACCGGTTTGGCTCAGTGGATAGAGCTTCAGTCTGCGGACTGAAAGGTTCCAGGTTCCATTCCCGTCAAGGGCATGTACCTTGGTTGCAGGCACATCCCCAGTAGGGCGTGTGCAGGAGGCAGCTGATCCATGTCTCTCTCTCATCGATGTTTCCAACTTTCTATCCCTCACCCTTCCGCTCTGTAAAAAAAAAAAATCAATAAAATATATCTTTAAAAAATAAAATAAAAAAGTAAAAAAAGAGTGGAAATGGCTGGAAACCATGAAATCTCATTGTCCATAAGTCCAGATATTTAAATATAAATAGTTCCTGATATCTGGATTGTGACCAATGTACATCCCATTGTCACCTCTTAATTGTCTCTATTAGTGACTTCATTACTTCTTTCTCAGCTTTAAGAGGACCCTGTGTGAGCTCAGGGGATTCAACTGCTTCGGGTGAGAGAGCAATGCGCACTTCTCCACGGGTACATGGCTGGGATTTTGTTGATACACATCACGCTTCAACCCCAGGTCATGCTAAATGAGTGACTGAAATCATCCTGGGAGAGTTTACTGTATGTGTGGGCTCCCGAAGAACCCCAAGTGCCTAAAGCCAGGCTTGCCTATCACACTTTCCAGTCTCTCCCTGTCATATCATCTTGTCTCCTGGAGCCCAAGGTACAGTGTTGTTCCTGGAGAGGTATTTTGCTTCCTCAGATAATGAGTCTATTTTAACATCAGCATTCTTTTCCTACTATTGAGATACAATTTATTTTTTAGGAAAAAATACCCATAGTGCCATGCAATATTAAAACAATGGCACTTTAACTTCCTCAGAAGTATATAAAGGCTGAAGGGTTGAATTACAAATACAAGATCACATTTCCGTAGTTGCAGGTAGACATAAACAGTTAGCTCTGCCTCATACATACACTTTGGGGCATATTTTGCTGGTAGTTGATATTTTTCAATAATACCCTCTCTAGAGCTTTTCTGTCTCTGATTATCAGCTGATAATCTTCAAATCCCTTTGCCCTTTTCCATGCCAATATTTAAGCTCCTTCATTTATAGGTTCACAGAAGTTATTCACTGAATGCTTGTCAGAGCTGCAGTTTCTTTCTTTTTTTTTTTTTAAAGAATCTTTCTTGGGCAATCGCTAACTAAATTTTTCATCTGCATTGAAAGAAACTTAATTTATGTTGAAATTATGTCAAAATAACCCAATGAGTAGTGAAAAAAAAAATCAAGGTATGGCTTTTAAACTCTACAAGGAGTTAACAGACAGGAACAGTTTCTAAGTGTGCCAAGTACACTGCCAGTCATTAGGCAAATGTAATGCCTAACACCCTCTTTCTGGAGTAGATAGGTTAAGGGCATCACGTGAGCAAATGTGAAAATAAGTCCCATATAATACAAGGTGCTGATCAAACGAGGACCGTCTGAATGAGAACTTGCTGTGAAATCTTGGACACATTACCTATTTTGGACTTGGTTTCCTCACTTGCATAACGGGATGATAAAATTAATGTCTGCTCTGAGGCAGAAACAAGAGCGTACCCATAAAGTTCTTAGAACAGTGTCTGACAGAGTAAGCACTAAATAAATGTCAGTTATTTTTACTATTATCCTTAAAGCAGAGTCAAAACACAGGGTTGTGCTAAGAACCTGGGAGCTCAGAGGAGAGAGAAAAGTGTCTCTAGATGTAAAAGGAGGAAAACATGATTGACTGCAGGGGTGAGGAGTAAACTGTTTGGATCTTCGTGGATCAGTAGAAACATCCTCCGGTTTGGCCAGATGGGTATGTGTGTGTTTGCATATGTGTGTATGTGGGGGAAGGCATGGGGGTATTCAGAGATAGTTCTAATTTACATTTTGTTTCATTGATTTTCTAAATAAAGGACTAGTCTCATTAAATCCATTATATCAGTTATAAGTCTTTGTTTGCAACAAAACCCTGGACTATTTACTCAGAGAGAAAATGTATTGGAGGTTGGGGGAAGGCATGGGATCAAAGCAAAGGGTGAAGAATCAGCCAAAGAAATAAGAAACCTAGCCACCATGATGCTGGGGCCTGCTCAAGATGATCCCATGGGTGCCTCTGCCAGAATGAATAGCCTCCAACTGCATCTTTTATGCTTCCTCTCAAGATTCAAGGTTCCTGCTATAACCCTACGTCTATCTATTGGAAGGACTACCATCTTCCCACCTTAACGATGTCAGTGTCAAAGACATATCAGGCCAGGGAGAGGGTCACAAGTAATTAAATGGCTCGTTACTTGGGGCTATGCAAGCAAGGGGAGTCCCTGGGTGAAGGGGCCCACCACCAACAAGAGGAAGAGGGGGAGAGTGAAAGCATGTTCTTTGAATACATATTACACATAATAGCTCTTGTCATGTGTTACAGATCAATGCATGGTCAAGACGAAATGCCCAACTGGAAGACCATTGGGAAACTTGGGGAGCACTGGCTGCAGTATTCTAATGACTCCAGGGGGCAATAATTTGCATAAATACCAACTGAAATTCAAAGGACAGCTTTGCTGGATAATGTGGTGTTGTTTCGTAGGAATGAATTTCCTAGTTCCCTTTTAACTTGTCATCACCAAGGATCCATGTCCTACTGCCAATAAAGAAGACTTCATTTGTTTCTTAAACTAATTATTTGTGTGAGAAAGCACGTGCAGAAGCCGGTTTTTATAGCTCTTTGTCCTCCACTGGAGCACTCTAAATTCGCTAACTCTTAGCAATTACTTTTGTATCAGATGATTCTCTTCCTAACCCAATCATTTTCATCGCTGCACAGCCTTTAAGCTGGGGAGAAAATCTGCCCAGATACGTGGGTGAGGCCCAATGTCCATTTTAGAGTTGTAAAAACTCCATTTATTTAATAATGTTCTTTCCTAATAACCTTCCCTCACTTCCCCCAGGCTTCATAGACCATGAAAAGGGTTTTAAGTCGTTTTAGATGATAAATGTTGGATAAATATAACATTTCCTCTGAATTACTATGGGTGGGGACTCAGACAGGCCTGCTGGTGCTTCTTCGCAATATTTACAGGAGAGCTAGTCCCTGAGGCTCCAGGTGTTCCTTCACCCCAGGAGCTGTCTACACCTGCAGGGGAGGTTCTAACTGCCAACACTTCCTGAAGGCAGGGAAGGTCAGCAAGTAAGAGAAAGAGAAAAAGGTCAGGAACGCATTACAGCACATTTCCCCAGAGTTCTAACAGAAAAATGGAGAAAATGGGAGAGTCCCGCTGCATTTTTCAGGGGAGGTTTTCAAGGAGTATTTGCTACATTAGAGATTTCCAATTCTAAAGATGTGAGGCATTTTGAAAAGGATATGGATTTATAATGTTTTTTTATTATTTTATTTTTATCTTGGTCTCTAAATTTGTGAGATGTTTCTCCTCGATCTGGATCTGAGAGGTTAGTTACACCTGCGGTAAGAAACCAACAGGGCCTGTGCGATTCTATGCCAAGGGGAGTGGGTTCTGGGTGATTCAGCCTGGGCAAGTACAGAGATTGGAGAGCCAGTCAGGTTTTCCTGGGAACGCTGACTACTCACAGTTTAGTAGGATTGAACCCTTGGCTTAATTTTTCACTTCTCCAAGTCCTGAATGTTGAATTGATGACATTGTAGTAAACAGGCAAGGTAGTACATATTGAATATTTATACGAGTCGGGCATCATATGAGAGTTTTATCTCCTTCATCTGTTTTAAAGCTCTCAACAATTCTATGCAGTATATCTTGCCATTATATTAATTTTTAGATGATGGATTGGAGTTTTATATTATTTTTTAGACAATGGATTGGAGTTTTATAGAGATTACACAGGTTTCTCAAAGGTGCATCCCTAGCAAATGGCAGAGTTAGAATTCAAACCCAGGAAGTCCCATTTCAAAGGTTACATTCACACTCATTAATGCTTTACTACCCACAGTATTTCTCACTTAGTTGATAGTGACGTGACATATATATATAAGAAGTATTAGTTGACTTATTGCTGTGTAATTAAAATACCATACAGTTATTTAAGGGCCAAAACCAACATCTAATTAGTAGCTCATAGTTTCACAAGTCAGAAATCCAAGACTGAAACTGGGTTTTCTGTTCAAGACTGAATCAAAGTATAGCTAGACCGATTTCTCACTTAGATACTCCAAGAAAGAAAATAAAAATGCTTCCAAGCTCATTACTGCCGTTGGCAAATCTCAGTTGCTTGTAGATGGAGGACTAAGGTCGCATCACCGCCAGCACTGTCATCGGAGCATTGCTCTCAGCTCCTGGAAGCTGTCCCTTTCCTGGGAAGGTTACATGAACACTGGCTTTCCGCCAGGCCAGCCAGAGCGGGTATCTCGGACTTCTCGCTGGCCAGTGGAAGAGATCTCTCTGCCTTTAAGGGGTTGGTGATGAAATCAGGCGCACTTCATAACTCCCTTTTCTTAAAGGCACATAAGTGCCACATAACAGAACCCGATCACAAGGATAAAATACTTCTTATTCATAGCCCTGGGTATGATGCTGGAGATCAACACTGATGACAGGGAATCTTGATCACCCGCTCAGAAATCAGCCTACTACCTGAGGGGGAAGTAACCATCTGAGAGGGCTGTGAACATTCATCATTTAATCTTAAATAATAAATTTAACATTATGATGAGCATATAGCGCTTTATTCATGCTAACAATGATGGTGCTGCCAGAAAAAGACACGTATCCTCATGCCTTAGGGATACACATGGAAACAGATATAGGAAATAAACTCAGAGATTCAGAGTCAAACAACCCAGGTAAAGAACAAGACTGAGATATGCAGTGAGCTCTCATATTTTGTTGTTGGAGACCAATTTTTGTAACTTGTACACTCTACATGTTGGATACTGATAGCTTGTCAAGTAGAGGCTAGATCAAATTTTAAGGCGTAGCAAGGAAGTCAATATTATCCTTATTGATATTTAGGCTCTGGATTGCTAGCTTAGTTGCATCCACACTATGCAACTTCTCTCCAATTCCACCTGATATTCTTAGAATAAGCCACCTCCTTCTCCAGCTTAAGAATTCTATTAGTCATGCCCTAGCAGGTTTGGCTCAGTGGATAGAGCTTTGGCCTGTGGACTGAAGGTTTCCAGTTCAATTCCAGTCAAGGGCACATGCCTGGTTTTGGGCTGAATCCCCAGTGGGGGGATGTGCAGGAGGCAGCTGATCAATGATTCTCTCTCCCTCTTCCTTCCTCTCTCAAATCAATAAAAATATATTTAAAAATTATTCTATTAGTCCCATTCATATATTACTGAACTCCATGGTACTAGTTCATTTTTATCTATTCTCTGCTATTATCAACTAATACATTTCCCAATAGGAATTTTATAGCATCTGCTTGATACATTATCAAGCGGTATAAGATCCTTGGTAGTTGGCTAAAATAAGTTATGACCATGTTAGATAAAGCTTTGATATGGTTTCTATTAGTTCAGACTATGGCAGCTGTATGAAAGCTCATAATTCTTTCTCTATATTTTATCAGCTTATATAAAATTAAACGGTAAACAATAATATTAGATAGAATATGCTACTATTAATCATCAGATTTTTCAACAAAGCAATAATTATCAAAATATAGAGGTTCTACATCAAGAATCTATGGCATTAATGAGAACAATAATTGTTGAATGACAATGAAATTCCTTCTTTCATTAAGGAGAGCCTACTTTGTGGTAGGCTCTGGTAATATGTAAAGTGATAATAGTATCTGCTTTCAAAGAGAATACATTGTTTATTTGTTTTTTGTTGTTGTTGTTTTAAATATATTTTATTGATTTTTCACAGAGAGGAAGGGAAAGAGATAGAAAGCCAGAAACATCGATGAGAGAGAGACATCAATCAGCCGCCTCCTACACACCCCCTACTGGGGATGTGCCCACAACCAGTGTACATGCCCTTGACCAGAATCGAACCTGGGACCTTTCAGTCCCCAGGCCGACACTCTGTCCACTGAGCCAAACCAGTTTCAGCGAGATTAGATTGTTTAAGGGCAAAGCAGGGAAGTAAATCAATGACTAAAATTTTTTATGAATTATGCTTAGAAAGCTATAGGGACAAATATAATTTTAATATCCTGGACATGCTATAACCTTTGATTGTAGATTGTTTATGCCATAAAACATAGACTCCAAACTTACCCTTTTCTTCACTTTTTCTATTTTAACATACAATAAGTGTATAATCCTATGTTCAATAAGTGAGTGAAAATTAATTGTTAATAATTAATTGTCTACCTGTGCTTATTTTTCTTAATAACCCTCAGAATTATAGTCTATGCACACCACTTTCCCCCAGGAGCTGGCTCCAGGGGAATCCTGGTCTACTCATGGTTTAGGGTTTAGATCTAATTCTGTCAATCTTTAATCTACTGGTTCTCAACTAGGAGCATTTTTCCACTTCAGGGAACATTCAGCAATACCTGGAGAAATTTTTGTGAGGAGGGAGGGAGTAGAATGGGTTACTACTGGTATCTGGTGAGTAGAGGTAAGGGGTATTACCACACATCTAGAATATAGGGAATAGTCCCATGGAAAAAAAAAATCTTCCTTCAGTGTCACTAGTACAATATTGAAAACCTTGATCTAATCTCCCTTCTAACCCCTGAAATTGGTTCAGGGAAGAGCATCTGATCTAAATTGATCTCATCAAACCAAAGGTTAAAGGGTTTTCTAGATGGTCAGGGAAAATGAATCTCCAGCAATGGGATGTAAATGTGGAAGAATTCACTGAATGCAGAACCACCTGGAGCTGAAACCTAGGGAAACGATTTGAGATCACGAAGGGAAAGTTATCTGAGAGATTAGGGTCCACATTAAGGAGGGCTATCTAAGAAATATCAAGAGATTAGTATAATTTGAGCAAGGAGATTAAACATAGCAGCTTTGCCTACCTCTGAATGTTTTAGTAATGTAATCCAATACATTCATTTACAATTATTCAAATCTTGTGGTTGTAATAATTTGCAACAAAAGCTCTTCAAATTGATAAAGAATAAATGAATTATAATTAGGACAGGTAAAAAGAAAGTGAAGGAAGGGACCAGCAAATGTGAAGGGAGTGTGAGTCAGTATGAATCATTCCAGCATACTCCCTCTGACATAATCTAAGCACCATGAAGAGCATAATTTTATGGGAAGGCAGAATGGTTGATGTCACCAGCATGTTCAAAAAGATTTCAGCACAATTCACCCTGACATTCAGAGATTCCTTGATCAGAAAGATACTGTGCTTCCACCCTCCGTTCCTCACATTCAGAATGTCTTTTAAATAAAGACTCGGAATACAAATTCATATGTGTGTGCATCATGAATTTGTGTATATAAATTGCTCTTACCGAAAGTCACTGTAATGTTTTCTCTCCTCTTATTATTCATGCGATGGGCTGCATCCTGCATGCACCCTACTTGGGACTGAGCCCACAACCCAGGTATGTGCCCTGACAGAGAGTCTAACTGGGAACTCCTGGTTCAGAGATCAACACTCAACCATTGAGCAAGACTGGCTGGGCCTATCATGTCTTTTCCAAATCACTCTCTATATAGCTTATGATTACGTTTAACCCCTTTCACTGAAATTAGAATAAAATGCAAATTGTGTTCTGGTAATCAACAAAGACTCGACATTTAACTTCAGGCCATTTTCCTTCCCAGTTTTTGCATGGCATCATTCATTTGTTTACCCCTATTTGCACAATTATTTCAGTAACTGGTCCTTTCTAATACTTTAAGTTGCTTCTAAAATAGTATTTCAACAGAAAAGTCATCTCTTACAATTTCCCTTCCTACGTTCTTTATCTCCCGGAATATTTTCAAACTGAGTACCTTGTTAGTTTCTTCCACAGTATAAATGAGTAAATAAATTAATAAAATTTCAGTTTATAAGACCTAGAGGTAGGTCTACAGAAACCATAAATAAGTAAACAGACATGCATAATTCCAAGTGATAAAGGTACGATGATGGTGTAACCACAGGCGAAATAATATAGCTAATAAAAATGTTAAACCTAATCCAATACCTATATTTCCACAGAATGCATAAACCAAGATCTTATAAGATTAGTAGAGCTGGCGACCCAAAGTGGGAAAGTTGAGGGTTGAAAAAAAAGATGAACCATGTGAGGTTGGGGGATGGGTGAAAGGTAAAGAGATTAAGAATACAAATTGCCAGTCAAAAAAATATTCACAGGGCTATAAAGCACAACATAGAGGATATAGTCAATAATATTGTAATAACTATGTATTGTGTCAGACTGGAACTAGACTTACTGGCATGATTCTTTCGTAAGTTATAATATCTAAAAGCTATGCTGTAAACATACAACAGTATATTGTATGACAATTGTGATTTAAAAAATAAATTTAAAAACAACATATAGAATAAAAATACATTGGGAATTGAGAGGTGGGAATAAATAAAATAAACTGAGGCAAAGCCAGGAACAGATTTTAGAGACCTGCCCATACTATCTGGCTCTTGGCCATGTTCAAAGCCAGCACCTTCTAGTCAGTTCCATTTCACCGCAGACTTCTTTCTGTCCCTTCTCTCTTACACATCTCTTCTGCCATTCTCTTCTGCTGTCAAGGGCCCCAGTGACTATACTGGCCCTTTTGTATGAGTGAATTTTCTCTTCTTATCTCAAGGTTAGTTGATAAGTCGTCTTAGATCTACCTACAATTTCCCTTAGTTCAGCATTTGACTGAATAACCAAGGGACAGAAATCTAGAAGAAGCATCTTTTGAATTCTACCTTCAACACGAAGCAAGGAGGAGCTGTAAGTGGTTGGACTGATATAAATCAAATGACAAGATGCCTGGAAGAGAGGAGAAGAATGAGAGATGAAGATAAATACCAAAATGTAAGTGATAGCAAGTTGAATATAGAACAAAGCAAACAGCTGGGTGTAAGATTTTAAAAAGTTATATTTTAGCTTGAAATCTGGGTGGATGGTGTCACTTTTTGTTTCTTTTAGTGAGCACTAATGTGTTAGAAAAAGTGTGAAGAAGGACCTTGACTTCAAATGGAACTAATGACTTTGTGAAGTTTATGAAACATCCACATGAAGATATCCAAGTAGAGAGATGCATATAGGCTTTTTTAAAAAAAAAATATATATATATATACATATATATATAATGTATATATATATATATTATTGATGTTTTTACAGAGAGAAAGGGAGAGGGAGAGAGAGTTAGAAACATTGATGACAGAGAAACATCAATCAGCTGCCTCCTCCACAACCCGCACCAGGTATGTGCCCACAACCAAGGTACATGCCTTCATCTGGAATTAAAACAAGGACCTTTGAGTCTGCAAGCTGATGCTCTCTATCCATTGAGCCATACTGGTCAGGGCACATACAGGCTTTGGTAGTTGGCAAAGGGCATATGTTCTGGGACACACAGCTTCAAGCCATTAGTACTCTATATAATAAAAGGCTAATATGCAAACAAACTGAACAGTGAATAAACTGGTCATTATGACATGCATTGACCACTAGGGGGCAGATGTTCAATGCAGTAGCTGCCCCCTGGTGGTCAGTGCACTGCCACAGTGGGAAGAACTGATCAGCCAGAAGCCAGACTCGTGGCTGGTGGGCACAACAGTAGTGGCAGGAGCCTCTCCCACCTCCATGTCAGCGATAAGGATGTCCATCTGCAGCTTAGGCCGACTCCCCATGGGCCTAAGCCATCAGTCAGATATCCCCCAAGGGCTCCTAGACTGTGACAGGGCACAGGCTGGCTGGAGGGACCCCCTGTGAGTGCACAAATTTTGTGCACTGGGTATCTAGTCCTATATCATAACAGCTCAGTGACCGAGTGGCAGAATGACCAGAACAACCAGTCACCTAGTCACTATGATGCACAATGACCACCAGGGGGCAGAAAGTCAATGCAGGAGCTGCCCCCAGCTGGTCAGTGCATTTCCAAAGTGGGAGCACCACTGGGCAGACCAGGAGAACGGCAGTCCCACAGCAAGAGATCCCCTCAGGCCTCACCCCCACCAATGCACAAATCCTCTGCACCAGGCCTCTAGTGTAAATATAGTCTGAAACACTGGAGTGTATGAAACTGAATAACAAATCTACATCACATATACATTTGTTATGCGGTTTGTTATTGTATATAGTTTTATTTCATTCTATAACAAAGCAACAAAATCTGTGTATTTTTTAAATCTGCTATATGTCAACTATGTTTAGAAGTTATATCTGATAATGGCACTATTAACTGAAGAGAGAAAAAGCAATGAAGATTACAATCAAGAAGAATTAAAATATGTAATCTAGATGATTTATACACCTAGTTCTATTCTCAAAGTTCAAATTTTGCTATGTGATTATAAATAAAAAAAGTCAATTTCCGTAAGTAATAATTCTCAACATTGGTTGAATGTTATATATAATTAGTTTGGGGAGCTTTTAAAAAGCCAAATACCCATGCCACTCCTCCAAGCAATTCAACTGGAATCTCAGGTTGGCGTTCAGACAGCAGTACTTTTTAAAGCTCCCCAGGTGCTTACAAAGTGCAGCCAAGGCTGAGAACCACTGCTTCTCGGTGATATTTTACATTATTTATTAAACTGCAGATATGTTTATGCATGGATTTGTATATATGTTCGCATTTATTTCTTGATGTTCTGTTCCACTGATTTGTGTTCTGACATCATAATATTTGAACTACTGTTAATTTTACTCATGGACTACTATAGTTTAGAACTAGCCTTTTTATGTTTTCCCTAAGCATTTTTAAGGTCTTGTATTAATTTGGTTTTTTAAGACATCCAAGTTATTCTATTTTAATTTACTTTCACTAACTAAATAAAATAGAATTCACTCCTAAGAATAAATTTTGGTTGCTAGGATTTATTCCTTTTAGTAGAATTCTTAGCGCTTTCTTTTATCACATTTTTTTTCTTTTTTTAAATTTCTTTATTGATTAAGGTGTTATATATGTAGCCCTATTACTCCATCACCCCCACTCATGCCCTCACCCCCCCTGCTGTCTGTGTCCATTGGTTAGGGCTTATATGCATGCATACAATTCCTTTGGTTGATCTCTCTCCCTTACTCCTCCCTTTCCCTCACTTGCCTCTGAGGTTTGATGGTCTGATTGATGCTTCTCTGTCTCTAGATCTGTTTTTGTTCATCAGTTTATGTTGTTCATTATATTCCATAAATGAGTGAGATCCTGTGATATTTATGTTTCACTGACTGGCTTATTTTACTTGGCATAATGTTCTCCAGTTCCATCCATAATGTTGCAAATGTTAAGAACTTCTTCTTTTTTAGTGAAGCATAGTGTAAATGTACCAGTTTTTTAATCCACCTATCTGCTGATGGGCACTTAGGCTGTTTCCAAATCTTAGCTATTGTAAATGTGCAGCTATGAACATAGGGGTGCATATATCCTTTCTGAATGGTGTTTCTGGTTTCTTAGGATATATTTCTAGAAGTGGGATTACTGGGTCAAATGGGAGATCCATTTTTAGTTTTCTGAGGAAACTCCATGCTATTCCCCACAGTGGCTGCACGAGTCTGCATTCCCACCAGCAGTACATGAAGGGTCTTTGTCTCCGCATCCTTGCCAGCACTTGCCATTTTTTTTTTGATTTGTTGATGATTGCCATTCTGAGAGGTGTGAGATGGTATTTCATTGTCATTTTGATTTGCATCTCTTGGATGATTAGTGACTTTGAGCATATTTTCATATGCCTCTTGGCCTTCTGTCTTCTTTTCAAAAGTATCTATTTAGGTCCATTGCCCATTTTTTTGACAAGAAGAAGAAATAAAAGGCATCCAAATTGGAAAAGAAGTAAAACTGTGCTTATTTGTAGATGACTGTACAGAGAAAACCCTAAAGACTCCATTAAAAAATTATTAGACTTAATAAATGAATTCGGCAATGTAGCAGGATACAAAATTAACACCAAGAAACATATGAAATTTCTATACACAATAATGAACTTATAAAAAGAGAGACTAAAAAAGCAATCACATTTACTATCACCCCCCAAAAATTAAGATACCTAGGAATAAACTTAACTAAGGAGGTAAAAGACCTATATACAGAAAACTACAGGACACTGAAACAAGAGAGAGAAAGACATAAACAGATGGAAGAACATACCATGTTCATGGTATGGTAGAATCAACATCAGTAAAATGTCCATACTACCCAAAGCGATCTAGAAATTCAATGTATTCCCCATTAAAATACCAATGGGACACATTTCACAGATGTAGATTAACTTTCCAAAAATTCATCTGGAATAGAAAAGACCCCAAATAGCTACAGTAATCCTGAGAAAAAAAAGAACAAAGTAGGTGGGATTGCAATATCAGATATCAAGTTGTATTACAAAGCCACTGTTCTCAAAACAGCCTGCTACTGGCACAGGAACACACATATAGATCAATGGAATAGAATAGAGAACCCAGAAGTTGACACAAACAACTATGCTCAATTAATATTTGACAAAGGAGTCAAGAACATAGAGTGGAGACAAGACAGTCTCTTCAACAAATGCTGTTGGGAAAATTGGACAGATACATGCAAAAAAATGAAACTAGACCACCAACTTACACCATACACAAAAATAAACTCAAAATGGATGAAGGACTTTTAGATGGGAAACCATAAAAAATACTAACGGAATCCACAGGCAGCAAAATCTCAGACATATGCTGAAGGAACTTCTTCACTGTTACTGCTCCTACGGCAATGGAGACTGAAGAGAAAATAAATAAATGGGACTACATCAAAATAAAAGGCTTTTCACAGCAAAAGAAACCATCAACAAAACAACAAGAAAGCCCACTGGATGAGAGAACATATTTGCCAGTGTTATCACCAATAAGAGTTTAATCTCCAACATTTATAGGGAACTCATGTAACTTACTGCCTTCTACAGTTTTTAGTCTACATCTTGTATTTGAACTGTAGCCAGTGAGTCTAGAACTACAGTTCCTCTTATGTTCCCATCCAGAGAAATATTGTAAACAAGTCATGTGACTTTTTGAAGGTAAGATGGTACCTGATCATGCAGTTTTTACCCAACTAATTACTAACTGCAGTGTGATTATGGAACATTCCTAAAAAATATGAAAGCTATAACATTTGTTGCATAAGAACCCATCAATTTCCAGGGAGCATAGTAAAATTTGTTTTACTCTTCTAAGATACCTACTTCATAAATTTGCAGGAGCCATTGTATATATTTCTTCCATAGGTATAACTCTATCACATTCTCTAAAAGAATAGTTTCTAAACATTACTAGTAATTCCTCAGCATTGTCTACTTAAGACAAATAATTTCATCTTTTAACCATTCATTAGACAACATATTCCGTATCCATGATTTAAAAAAAGAAAATGATAAAATAATGAAAACTGAGGACTTAGAGAAGAAAGGGTTAAATATATATTTTATCACTAAGACTTCTTTAAAGGGATTTGCCTTCCATCTTACCAAGTACACAATGTTTACTGATTTTGAAGGCAGATTTAAAAATTTTTCAAATTTACTTGTGGCTTAAAATTTACCTGGCACACAAACTGTAATTCTATAATAATTACTAACATTCACTGAACACACACTGCATGCTAGGCACTATGCTAAGTGTTTAAAATAATAGCTGATTATTATTTTTAAATGTCAGCAACCCTGTGAGCTAAAGCTATTATAATTTCCATTTTACATATGAGGAAACTGGAGCCCAGAAAATAAAGTAGCATTTTTAAATAGTAGGTGGCAGATCTAGGATTTAAAATTTTCGTCTCTGATTCCAAAACCCACATTATTAACAATCTTGCTCTTCATTTCCTTGTTCAGCCATTGAAAGATGATTTATTGAGTTCCTGTTAGTGTTAAGCCTTAGGTTAGACACTAGGGGCAAAAAGGCAAGTAAGATAAAGTGCCCATCCTCATGAAATGCTGATATGCACCAGGTGACTAATAGATATTTGTCAATCATGTAAGTCAACATGGTGAATCTTTCAATAGTGTACTTTTCTTAAGTAGTATAACACTCTTCATAGTTTTTAAAATTAATTTCCTTATGTCTGATGGCCTCATTTAAATGGACAGAATTGGTATATTCTCCTTTCTCATCCCTCTGGGAATTTTTAAAATGTTAGTAGTTTGTCTTAGAGTAAATTAAATAAGAGAACATATAAAACAAAGCTGAATCATGGTCAGTGGTTTGAGCTGACACTTCTCTCACTCCTTCCCAATGCCTGGTTTTGGTTAGCTTTCTGTGGCTAGAAACACGAGAAACATGCCAGATTGGCATTTCTCTGTAGCACATTCTTCTGATGCTTTTTCTCTGATCACTGGATTGAGTTTATTCCTCCTATTCTCAGGCAGTGGTAGTAAATAATGGTTGGCAATATGATAAATGCACTTGATGTTTCTTATTCTATTTTTCCCTTATAATTTATTTTTATTTTTATTTTTTCCATGTGTCCTTATTCTCCCATTACCCCCCACCCCGCCCTCTACTAAATCCATATCTTACTACAAGCCAATCCCTCACCCTTAATCATTCACTCTGTTCCTCTGATTTTCTCTCAATGTTTCAGAAACCAAACCTGCTCTCCCCTAACTGTTACCACTACTTCGGTTGAGTATATGTGTTCTTTCTCTGTCTCCTGCATGGGTTTCCCAGCTGCTCTCCTTGCTCTAATGCTGTGCCTCACAGAGTCCCTATCCCAGCCCCGTATTACCTACACGTGATTAAAATGAGCTGAAGTGCAAATCCATTATAGCATTTCCATTGCCCAACATTCCTACATCTAAAATACTTTAGTGCATTAGAAAGGGGTTGTATTCCCAAATTATTATGAGGATGAATATCTCACTTATCTGTGAATACCCAGTAATACCTACATTATAGTGACACTCATAAAAAAGATGTTGACAGAGAACTGAAATAAATGTGTAGAGAAAGAAGAATTAATAATTTATTTGGTTTGTTATCTTTACCCTTCTTTTATTTTTTTCCTTCCATCCTTTCTTCCTCCCTCCTTCCTTTCCTCCATTCATTATTTGAGTATTTTTAAAGTGCCCACTATTTCCAGGCTCTTAGTGTTTGGGATCCAACAAGACGAAACTCTCTTGGACTGGACACTAGGATTTAAAACATTTCTCTCTGATTTCAAACCCACAACAGAACGAAGTTGTATAATGAAGAATTAAAAATAAGAAGAAAAAATACAGTATATTTGTTATCTAATATGTTATCATATTTTAAGTCCTATTGGCA
Organism: Lasiurus borealis; assembly: GCA_004026805.1. NCBI lineage: Eukaryota > Metazoa > Chordata > Mammalia > Chiroptera > Vespertilionidae > Lasiurus > Lasiurus borealis. Next base: position 8,707 of record PVJN01013079.1, on the reverse strand, counting down.
AAATAAATAAAAATAAAGGTAAAGGTGATCCAGAACTCCAGAGGAGACAGCTGTAACAGACTGAAGTACTAAACAAAGTCAGAGAAGATCCCGCTGAGAAAATGAGATTTGTGTAAATATGTGAGGGAAATGAAGGAATGAGCCAACATAACCTCAGGAAAAATCACTCCAGGCAGAGAAAGAAGTGGAGCAGAGCCATCATCTCATATGTGACATATCCCTTTACCTGACCCTCACTGAGGAGAGATACAAGTAGAATCTCCTTTGATGGCCTTCAAAAAAATTGAATACTATTGCATATAAAATATGATTTACCCTACAGGGCATGGTGATAGAAATTTTACTGTAATTTTTATTCACATATATTAGTTTGTTTCTAAACAGATGCTCTAAGTACTTGAAGACTGAGCCAGGAGGAGGGAGAGAAGCTGTGAACTACTCCATCAAAGCTGTTGTAGAGGCAGGCAAAGGCCCAGAAGGACCAGGGAATAGAGCACCAGATGAACTCAGAGTGGCTGAAAGTGAGGCACCTAATGTTGATGTGGGAAAAGGTTTCAGTAGAAGAGGCAGCTTTTAGAAACATCGATTGCATAATATGAAGACAGAAGCTCAAATATGAGGAAAAGTGGGAAAGAGAAAACAGGCAAGAATTTCTCCCAAATCACATCAAGTCAACAAATTATATTCACCAAATATTACTGTTCTATGAGCAAGGGCTTAATGAAGGATTCCTAAAACCAATGCAAGTTGTGGGTACATAGATAGGGCCTCTTCAGAATCAGGAGTATGAGTTGATGAGCTTGTCACATGTCAGAAAATGTTTATTTTTCAGGAAAAGTCAAATCAATAATACATTCTTTCCTTCATAATCATTTTGTTCTTACACAACAAAATTATAAAAATATAGCAGAGTTTTATTTTTAATACTTGACAAACTCATAGAACCTTTTCAGAAGAATTTGCAAAGATAAAATATCTAAATATCATAAATGAACAACATAAATTATACCACTTATTTTAGTTGCAATTTTAGAAAACAATCACACACGGCAATTTAGAACATTCAGAGGAAATACTATAAAATTACTCTTGTCTTATTCTTTACTGTTTATTTTTCTTTCTTTTATATTTCTTTACTCAATTAGGTTACACACACAAAAAAAAATCCTTTGATAAAAGAGTTTTATTTCTGCCTGGTTGGTATTGCTCAGTAGTTGAGCATCAACCTATGAATCAGGAGGTCACAGTTCCATTCCTGGTCAGGGCACATACCGGAGTTGCAGACTTGATCCTCAATAGGAAACATGCAGGAGGCAACTGATCAATGATTCTCTCCATTATTGATATTTTCCTATTTTTATCCATCTCCCTTCCTCCCTGAAATCAATAAAATATTTTTAAGAAGAGTTTTATTTCTCAGATTATGCATATGATTTGAGGTTATCTAGTTAAGGTTAGGAAAAGTACTGGAGCTAATTGTTTACCAGGTGGGTAGACCAACGAAGCAAAACAAAAGTATAAGGAGACATTTTCAACTCAAGGAAAGAGAAACCTTGTCCCTAGTGATTAGCTAAGAGATAGAGACTACAACAAGGAATAAACCAGGAAGGTAATGCTTCCAGGGGACACACATATACAAGGGAAAGTGGCTAAAAAAATGAATGGCAAAAAGAGCTCAGAGAAGTAGATCAAGAATTAGAAGAAAATATGCTCAAAGGACTTGGGAAAATATTATTTTAAGACAGTGTTGACAATGCTTGTACAAGTTACAGAAAGGCAAAATGTGGTGTGTACTGAGAAGATTTCCTGCAAATTCAGTCCTTACAAAGACATCATGACTAAGCACAAAGCATTGAGAAAATGAGGAAACAAATGGAGAAGAGGCCAGGAGTGCAGTGAGCACCGAAATACGAGGTTTTCAAAGGATTTGCAATGAAAGAATAAAACAGAAAGGAAATAATTATATAATTGGGAGAGTTGTGTGGGTCAGACAATTATCTATCAAGAATAAGAGAATTAATTGATTTTTGGAGAGTGAGGTTAAGGTAGGTGAAGGACATCATTTAAAGGGCTAACGAGAAAGATGGGATAATTAGGAAATAACTGCTAATAACAGTAATAACCACCATTTGAGTAGATGCTAAATTAAGTGCTTTACGTATTCTATCTCTTCATTTCCTCCACAGAAGCAATTTTCAACCTTTTTCATCTTGTTGTACACATATACTAATGACCGAAATTCCACAGCGCACTGAACATATATATATATATATATATTTGACAATCTGAGAAAAAGATGGGGATGATTTTGATTCATTCTCACCAGATGCTTGTTGTCATTTTTTTTTAATTTGAGAATCTAAGGGTAAAGAGGTTAATACCTCTGACTAAACAATCAGGTAGTGCATGTCTTAAAAGTTCTTGCAGCACACCAGTTTAAAATCATTGCTTCAGCGTTGTCTCAACACTTGAGTTTCCAAAGAGAGAACTGAGCCATTTATTATATGGCCAAGATCACACAACTGACACATTATGCAAAAAATATTTAAATCTAATTTTGCTAGAGCAAAACCGTGGTCTTTAATGCAAGGCTCATGGGATAGGTAGATGGAGTCAGGATCAAGGGGACAGTGAAAAGCTTATCATTGGAGTTTAATAATGATGAAGGGATGAAGAGGTAAGAATATTGATGTGTGTGTGTGTGTGTGAGTGTGTGTATATGTGTGTGTGTGTGTGTGTGTGTGTGTGTGTGTGTGTGTGTGTGTGTTTGGGTGATACCAGTGGTAAAGAATTTATGAAGCCCGGAATGGTGCTGTTTAGAGAATTTTAAACTTACGGAACAGATATCATGGGGAATTGGGAATGCAGTTGATTAAAGCGAAACGAAATATACACTGAACAATGCCGAGAGATTGACTGGTGAAAATGATCAGATATGCAGCAATAGGAAGCCCAGACAATAAAGTGTGGAAATTGTGTCACCACATATAAAGCACCCAGCTCTGGACAACTTCCATTGCATGCCTGGAATAGGATGAGAAACAGATTTCCTTTAGGAATCTCAAGAGTTTGAGATCAGTAAGAGAGGTTATGAATCAGCCTCGCCCCCATTATCCACACAATGAAGAGAGCGGCACCAGGTACAGATCCTCAAATGCACTTATGATCCCAAGTATTGTGGAGATCTAGAGAATTACATTTCCCCCTGCAGTTTGGCTTCTTGAGCAAAGTGAATTGACATGTTTGTTAGAGAATGTCTCCTTCACTCCAAATCTATTTATTCTTTATATTCCAAGTGAGTTAGATCTACTCCCATTTGAAAGATAATAAAAGTTGTCTGCCCCAGAAATTTCAGAACTTGTAAACTTGAAGGCTTGTCTTATTTTCCCTCTGAAGACATTGACTTACATTCCAAAGGGTAAGAACCAAAAGTCTTTACCCTCCTCTTCCTCAAGAGAATGTGTACACATTAGCGAGATTAAGTGTTTTTTCTTCCTTAGAGAAGTGCAGGAAGCAAGGTATATGCATAACGTGCCTGATTCCTATTTCCAGGGTTCCTCTCCTGCAATGCAGACCCTGGTACATGTAGAGTGACACCTGGCTCTCAGCACATTGCCCTAGCCAAGAGAAGGACGAGCCAAAAAGGAATCAAATGTGGTTAATACTGAAACAATAATAATTTCTCCCAGCCTAGGAATTTTGAGTCTACTTTTAGGTAAGAAGAGGAACATAGACATTAGAAACGCATCACATAACAGTCGTGTCCTATTGCTTTTTCTATGTGTAGGTCAAGCTTGAAAATTAAAATAATTATCATGGTGGTGATAACCAATATGGGTTTGGATGCAGCTATTTCTAGGAGTTGTCTGAGAAGTCTAGGCATCCAGCAGGTAGGGGTCATGGAAAACTGTGACCTGCCAGAGGGAGGGAGAACCGGGATCGATGGAAATCCTAGCTGGAAGCCACCTATTCTGCTTGGAGAAAGAGTCCTGATGGCTGAGACTTCTATTCAGCGTGAGTGAGTGAGAGGGTTATTTTCAGACAGGCCTGTGCCTCACATCACAGAAAACAGAAGTGTGGTCAGTTGTTACCACCTCTGTGGAGGCTGCATATGGTATAATAAAAAAAAATGAATCTAAGAATGGAGGTTGTTAGTGGAAATATCACTGAAATATTTAGCAAATTTTCTAGATTAAACAGGAAAGAAAAAGAAGTCAGATGAAATTCTAGAATATTGAAAGACTGGAAAGTAAAGAGTTATTTTGGTCATGTTAAACGGAACACCAACTTTAGTGGGAGAAGTGTGGGGATCTGGGAAGAATAGTTATTTAGAACCAGTCAGAGGAATATTAGGTTTTGAGACATGAAAGAGGTTACATCTCTGAACAGGGAGGCAGTTTAGGGTGTTATTCCAAGAATAGATGGTTTAAGTAGAAAAGAGCAGAAAGTCGTTGAAGAAAAAAAGGTGAGGGAAAGCCACAACTTCAAATGGTCTTTTTGTGCAGATCTTACAGTTGTCAAGCATTAAAGGAAAGTGTTGGAACTAGTCTATTATCTAAGTGCCAAGGGTAGGAGTGAAAAATGATGAGGATGAGATGGAATCGGGATAACTAGGAGAGGTAATTGTCAAGAGGTTTTTGCAAGAAGCAGTCCGGAAGCAAAAAGAACGTATCTAGAAAAATAGTAAAATAATGTCAAGACCTCTAAACTAGAAGGAGATGAAAGCTAAGGAGATGAAACATTAGAAGCGTGTCCTAAGACTATTCCATGAAACCTCTTTTCTCTACATTATATAAATAACTCTTTACATTAGCTAGTAACTATTTCTAACTTGAACTTAAAAGTAGTTCAGATGAATGAATTCATCAAATCAGGTTTTGAAAACAATGGTACCAATTACTATGCATAACTTTTTTAATCCCTAAAATATGGTGGTAATGCCTAACACTTTGTTGCTTGGGGTATACACTGAAGTAGTATATAATCTGTATTTACCATTTGGCACAGGGCAGGGCACAGATTCAGAATTCAATGCATGGATTATTTCAGTATTTTCTTAATATCTCTTTTCCAGGAATACCCTCATGGCCAAACCCATTAACTATTTTTTTTTTCCTATCAAGTGTTCTTTTTCCTTTTTTAGCTTCCATTGTATTCTTTAGCTATTCCAGAGATCACAGGTAATGTTTTCTAGTAGAAGGCACTGAGATGGTGATTAATATCTATTAGGAATCAACACACATAGCAGGGAGAGGATGATAGAAGAATTAGGCATATAAAACATTGAATTGTGATGTAGATCATTAAGCTTTGCTCAACCTCCTGGGAGAATCTGGAGTATAACCTGTCAGCATGGGCCTATGTTGGACCAACATGTCACATATTGTCAATACTAGAATCCCAGTGCATGAAATTCATGCACTGGAGGTGGGTCACTCAGCCTGGCCTTCCCTCTCTCACAGTCCCGGAGCCCTCAGGCACAGGAGGTGACCCAGTGAACAGGGGAAGATGACACCCCCATCACACATCTGCTGCTGCCACTGCCGGCAGCACAAGCCTCAGCTGGCCTTGGTTACCTGAGCCTCAGGTGGCCCTGGGTGGCTGAGCAGCCTCCATGCAAGGCTTGTCTGCACCTCGTGCATTGGCTGGACAGCTGCCATCCAAAGCTTGCCTGTGCCTTAGGCAGGCCCTGGGCAGTTGGGGGGCTGAGGAGACTGGGAGACTCCCGAGGCAGGCATGTGGGGGTGAGCCCAGCCTTTCCACTCACCTGTTGCCCCAGAAGGACTGAGGGAACCGGGTACTGCCATCTTGTGACTATGGGGGCTGCCATTGTTAAGCATATTCTATCCTTATTGGCTGTGGGCACTGCCATCTTCGTGATGGCATGAGGGTCAATTAGCATATTCCCTCTTTATTAGTTAGTATACCTGACTCAATCAGTCACCAGATATGACGACCAAAGCAATGGAGTACCCTCCCCTGTGAGGAATCTCTCTGCAGTGGAGGCATACTCCAGTGCAAACTTAAGGGGCCAGCGGCTGAGTGCTGTCTGCTTACACTTTCCCAGCAGCTGGGACAGGCCCTTTATTCTGGGAAATTATGGAAGCTCTTTCCCACTAATCTATGCCTTACCTTAAACACTGGTTTTAAAAGTCTTTATTTATGCTATTGCTTTATAGGTTTCTTTCTTGCATTCCCAATTGAAAATTAAATTACATATTTATATATTCTTATAGGAACCAAGTTCAAAATTTCTTTTGTGACCATCATATCACCATGCACTATGCTGAGCAAGTAAAAATAAAGAAAGTATCTACTTTAAAACTTGGATCAAATAATTCATATTATAACATTTCCCTTATTTATGATGGCATGTTAATGTTGTGACAGTCTATTTTTTAAAAATAAACATTACAGTCTATTCTAAAGGGTGAGTCAAGCATGTATTTTAGGAGAAGCACCAATAACACAACATTTGTAGCGGCCTTTGTGTAGGTCCACTTTAGGCCTGACAGAAGACAATATGTCATATACATGCATTAAGTTACTATCATATATCAAGAGCTGTTTCAAACCTTGAAAAGGCAGCAGTTCTAAACCTTAGGAATATAACCTTGTAGACGCAATGGAGCCTGCATATGCTCTTAAGGAGATTATATTGGGGCAGAATTGCCGGGGCCTTCTGAAAAGGAGCAACCTCAGAACACAGAAATACATGACAGCTCACCTCAACAGAGAAATGGTGGCCTCGGTGAGGTGGTGAGGAACAATATGTACACTCAGAGGACTGTCCACGGTACCTGGCCCATTTGTTAGGGCCAGCTGGAAGGTTGCTTATCCCCGCTAGAGATCACAGTGCTTGATTCTTAAGATCTCAGTACAGTAACAGCTTTGGTTTAACCCACAAAACCCAACCATTTTCCTCTATTTCCTAACTAAAAGCACCTGGTGGCTTCTGTATTCCCTTTCTTCGTGCGAAAACATAAATCTCACCAGCACCCTTACCCTGACTACTATCTTTCTTCATCTGAGAGTCAAAAGAGGTCATGCCGAAACCGGTTTGGCTCAGTGGATAGAGCATTGGCCTGCGGACTGAAAGGTCCCGGGTTCGATTCCCATCGGGGGCATGTACCTTGCTTGCAGGCACAACTCCAGTGAGGGGCGTGCAAGAGGCGGCTTATCGATGTCTCTCTCTCATCGATGTTTCTGACTTTCTATCCCTCTCCCTTCCTCTCTGTAAAAAAAAAAATCAATAAAAATATATATTTTTTAAAAAAGAGGTCATGTCTATTTGACAAATCGCTAAAGCAAGGAGTTGAGGTAAGGGTTCCAACTCGGAAAAAGAAATATTACATGGCTTAATGAGTGTGGCTTCCAGGTAATGTGGATTTTTCTAGGTGTCCATCTTGAGACAAACGTGTATTTAAACAACTTCAGCAATCCTTTGATTTTTTTCAACTATTGCCTTCATCCCTAAGTAAGGTTTTGCATTCTAAGACCACCAGTAGGAGTGTTGTTAACCTGGCGGTGCTCAGCCAAATAGTACAACAGGCAGAAAAGAGTTGGAGCTTGAAAGTTGCAGTGGAGCCAAAGCACAGGTTAAAATCAACTTCTTTAGAAACCCTTCACCCTGGGAATTTCCTCTGGAAGTGTAAGCCGGCCCTTGGGAAAAGCAGAGTGCTCAGAGAGAACTTGCCCATCTGTGATTTTGTCCTGCAAACACAAACCTGTGTTAGGTCCAGGGCTTATCTTGCTGTGACATATTCATGTTTAAACCATGAGTGTTGGTGTAGTGAAAAAAGAGTGTAAAAGCAGAGGACAATACCCAACCATTGTCCAAAAAGAGGAAATGAAATGAAGGTGCATACAGACTGTGCCAACTCTTCACATAGGTTATTTCATGTGCTTACGCGTGTGGGTACACCAAGGATTTTATGATCACTACCCACATACATATGTAATTGTTGTTGTTATTATCATACTGGTAACCCTGTGCACAAATCTGTAGCTGGGGGTCTCCAGGCTGAGAGGACTGGGCCTCGTCATCTGGTGGCTATGGATGCCGCCATCTTTGTGACAGAGTAATGGTTAATTTGCATATTACCCTTTTTTTAGATAGGATAATACAACCTCAACCTGAATTATATCTTCTTTCTCTTTCAGAAACATTCTCCCAATAAGTGTATTGTCAATTTGAGGGAAAAATGATTTTCTTCCCTGCTGCCCCCAACCGTAGTGTGATAAAAAATAATTTAAAAAGGTAAAGCATCAGTAAAGTCTACTCTGCTCTGAAGAAACTTGTCATTAGCTTTATTTTTCTATAATTTCTATGCCCAGCTCTTAGCAACATTTTCTTTTAATAGGGGGCTGCACTAAGTGTATGGATTGTAAAATATATTCTTTCCTCCTTTTCTTTTTTCTTTAATAATTATTTCTTTACTTTCTTACATTTCTTCCTTCCTCCCTATATTCCTTCTTTCTTCCCACAAATATTGTTAAGTAGCATTATATATAATAACCTCTAGAAATTACTACATTTTATATTACTTTTTTAATTAAATATTTATTATTCAGATTATTACATTTGTTTCTCTCTTTTCCCCTCTATAGCTCCCCTCCACCTGGCTCCCAACCCTCCCTATACCCTTACCTCCCTCCCATTGATCTCATCCATAGGTGTATGATTTTTGTCCAGTGTCTCCCTGTA